>AZIM01000864.1:171512-192413 GCA_000516915.1 Ophiophagus hannah
GCTCCCACCTGCTCCTCCAAATTGAGCTGTGAATCCAGGAGGACACCCTAACTGTGAGCCCTATCCATTGCTTCTATAGTGTGTTTCCCCCCCTTACTTTTCCTTTCCCCAAATAATTGGCCTGATCTTAAATCCTGCTCATTGTGACTTGGAAGGAGGAAGTCTCTATACATGATGTCACCCCAAAAAAAAAAAAAGTTTAGCATATGGCACGTGTTTAGCCAGGGATCACTGAGGTGGCTGGCTGGCTGCCTCTGTGGAAGGGATTTTTTTCGGGTGGTGTTATCTTTACTGAATGCCGGTAGGCAATCGGGGGAGGCTCCTTTCTTGTCCCTTCCTCAGTTTATTTGCTCTCGGGAATTGAGCCTCAGTGACCTTCGTGGTGCGCAGGCCCAGCATCTTACCACGAGAGCCACCACGGCCCCCTACTATGGTGGTAAAAAAACTCAATGGGATTATATTTATTTGTTTTTGCCTGTCTGGAGAGCCTTGTTCATGTTGAGGAAGGGAGTGGGGGCTCTCTTATCCTCACAGTGGATGAAATATTGGGGGGGTGGGTGGGTGTGTTTCCAAAGACACCAGGTGAGCTCATTGGCCAAGTGAGGTCTTCAGTTTTAGAATATAACGGTGTAACCTCAGGGACCAAATGACGATTAGGGCAGCAGTGAACCATTCAGAAGGCTGCTTCACCCACTGGGTCACCGTGAAGGGAGAGTCCCTCCCTAAGCTGCTCTTCAAAGCCTCAAGGCGTCATCCAGCATGGCCATGGTTGAGGGCCTTCTAAAACCCACCCATGTTCTTCAAAAGTCCGAGAGCTTTCATAGAGAACCATGAACGTTCCAGGAGGCCTTTGTTGGGACATGGCTATCTCTGGCCTCCAAGGAATATCCTTCTAGGTGATTTATAAATCATAAATCAGCAAGACATGGTTGATGCACTTGAGTATACAGATAGTTCTGATATGTGTTTGTGGGAAGATAGTCATGCAAATTTGGGAAATCAGAAGAATGTTGGGTAGATGAATGTTTGCAACCAAGTAGTCTTTCTTCTAATGCTGAAAACTGCAGTTAATTATAGTTTTCTGTTACATGTGAGCCTAGGACTGTGGCTACTAGCTTTTAGATGCACCACATTTGGAACTTAGCTTTATATCTGTACAATCAAGGTGGATATCATTTCACTTAGTGTGTTAAATTAGTCTTGTTGCTTAGATTTGGAAATAATTTGATGGTTCCTTTCCAATACTGATATTCAGTCAGTGGATTGGCACTCATAACAGATTTGCTTGTTGACAAGATTTAAGCCACATCAAGAAGGCTGTCAGCATTTTTCAAGAGGACATCCAAAAAAGGAAAATACAGAAGAGGAGACAAAGATTGATTCTGGATAAGAATTGGATAAAAACTTACTCTCTGGTCGAACCAGTAGTTCCAGTCTGTGATTTCTCCCTTCCCCCCTTCTATTCTACAGGAAGAAATTGCAAAATATGATAAGATCTGTGAAGAAGCTTACGCCAGGTCCAAAGATAATAAAATTCTCCATATTAAGCACTGGCTGGATTCTCCTTGGCCAGGTATCAAGATTCTTGGCAATTGTGCTGAGATGCTTAGCTTTTCAGTATTTCCCCCTTCCCCCACTCTTAAGCATGGCTAATGGTGCACGTAATGTTTTCACACTTAAAAATAATGCATTTTGATTGGTTAAATATTGTTATTGGGGGGGATCAAGGGTATTGGCATGTGGAACATGTAAAAAAGGGGCAGAATCCCAATGGCACAATTATGGCTGCCTACTTGACTGTTTTGGCACGCACACACACACACACACACACACACTGCAGCATCCTTTGCTGACAGCTTTCTTACTATTTTTCTCTAATCATCCTTTGTGGATCTTTTCAAATATTAAATTTATAAAACAGAAGCTGTTGCCAGCAAGTTTGAGAAGCAAAAAGGAAGGGGTGCCTTCAGTAAATCTCCCTTCCCACAAAAGTGGTTAAAAATATTTCACTTTCCATCTTCTATCCGAATTCCATCTTTCTGTTAAGGTCTCTGAAACCATCAAGCCAGAAAGTCTTTTAAGTGGTTTGTTATCTCCATAGAAATCATCAAAAGTTAGATGCTCAATATGCCTGAATAAATACAGAAATATCTTAGAATATATAATATTAAATAGGTAGGAACCCATGTGGTATAAGAGGTTGAGCCCTTTCTCAGGGTATCACTTCAACCTCGGAAGTTGGCAATAATTTTGCAATACATTTGATTAAAAAAAAAAGAATACAATTAACTTTATTTCTTCTTGGAAACCGTTTTTGGACTTTGTGCTGGAGGTGGAAAAAAATGAAACTTTGATTTTGGGTTCTGCTGTTTAGATAGGTTTGTTATTATAGAAATGGCTTGTATGTATTATTATGTAAAAGTAAAAAGTGAAGGTTGTATATTATTACCTTACTGTCAGGCCTGTTCCAGCTTGGGCATCTAGGAAAGAAAGACCCTCAATTCCCTTTGTAGTAAAAGGTATACTTTTACTAAAAGCCAAGTGCTTACAGCGTAAACAAAGCCAGACCTGAGAATTCCTGCAAAAACCCAGGAACTTTCTCTTCCCCCAGCCCTCTCCCCCCACCACAAATTGGTCATCTTTGTTAATGTCCAGTAAGGTTCAGACCAGTTGTTTTGGCAACAGTTCTAAAGTTTGGTGCCTCTTTGGTGAGCATTCTCACTCCGCTTCCCATGCCTGTGTCCTTGGGTCATTCAACTGTTGTCTTAGGTTGGCCCTTCTGGTCCCTATCATCTCCCCTCCCTATATCCTCCCCTCCCCCCTCCCCATACTTTATGGCAGGCCACCATCAAAGCAAAGCAGGGCTGCAGTGGTGGGATGGCAGTTGGGATTCAATGCTTTCCTTTTTCTTTTGACCCTTCCCTATTTTCCCCATTATTTTGTCTCTCTTTCTCCTTTTCTGCATTTTGATAAACTAATACAAATTTGAACCTCAGTGTTGGAAGTTGGCAGATGGACCTCTGGAGTCCAATGCTGGATTTACAGAGGAGCGGAGCAGTCTGAAAGTAGACACTCCTGCAGCCTCATGACTTGATAGTGAAATACCAAGACAGCCCTAAGATAATAATCTCCAGTCTTTTACATAGTATTCCCATTTCGCACTGGCTGAAATCTGAAGGTGAGAGGGGGGAAGAGGAGAGGATGGAGAAAGTGCTGCCATCAGGAAGATTTCAGGTAGAGGGAAATGCCCCTCCTCATGTCCATGTTTCCAGCAGGCTTCACCCAACATGGAGGAACAGCACGACTCTCCCTTCCGGCTCTACTCTGATGAAGGATTAAGTTGGATCAGTGTTACCTTAATTTCTGTTTTGGCCTGAAAGCAGAGATATAAATGGACACTGAGAATTTAACATACTTACAGCCTGCATTCATTGAGAACAACGAACCAGTGGAACAGCTCGCCTTCAGACGTTGTGGGTGGCTTTTAAGAAGGGATTGGACAACCCTTGGTCTGAAATGCTATAGGGTCTTTTGCTTGAGCAGGAGGTTGGACTAGAAGATCTCCAAGGTCCCTTACAAATCTGTTCTTCTGTTATTTGTGGATGGCACCTTTTGCTGTGATTCCTGAATTGACTTGGGGGGGGGGGGGGGAGGGGGGAGGGAGAGAGAGAGAGAGTGAGAGAGTCAAAGGTTTTGCATTCTATTCCAAATGTCTCTGTTTTCCAGGGTTTTTTAACTTGGATGGCGAACCGAAGAGTATGACCTGTCCTCCCACAGGCATCCCCGAGGAGCTACTGAGCCATATCGGCCAAGTTGCCAGCTCTGTGCCCCTTGAAGGCTTCAAAATACACGGAGGTGAGAAACTGCTTCCTTCCTTCCTTCCTTCCTTCCNCTTCCTTCCTTCCTTCCTTCCTTCTGGGTTGGGAACATCAGCTTCTCACCTTTTCCAGACAGCTGGGCTTGGATGCCACGAGGATGCAGTGTTTCTTTTTCTTCCTCGTTCCAAGGACAGTTTTCCAAAGAGGAAGCATTTACCCCCACTTCACACACCTGGAGGTTTACCACGTGGGCCTCATCGCTATTTGAATCTGAATATCGGATTTGAATGTCAGGTTCATTAACTATGCTTTTGTAAGAAACTGAACTGAAGCCATCAGGAAGAAGTCGTTAGCTTTAATGACCTCCTAGGCAAATACCAGGTTGGAATTAGTGCTAGCACAATGGTGAATGAAGTGATAAGGTACTAAAGTAAATACGTTAATAGCAGAGGTTCTTATTGATTGCAAACACAAGTCTTGTGCCTTTTACAATGGAGCTTATTGTAGCTGTACATTCCTCCAAGTGAACATGCAAAGTTAAAAGAAAAATGTTTTTGCATGATGGACTATTAAAAAAAAAGTAGAAAGAAGAAAGAAGCCAGAAAGGCAGGGTTGGGAAGGAAATAAAAAGTTGTGTCTACTCTGATCTTTCTGTAACATCTCTATCTTTTAAAAAGGCCTCTGCTTTAACAGGTTCTCTGTCCAGCTTCTCTAAGGAGTCAACTTTCTCATGAACTAACTGAACATATTTTCACATCTTTATGTGTCTAGTCATGCTGTGTAGGTCTAATAACAAATTGTTCAATCATCTGGCTATATTTTATTTTATTTTTTCCGTCCTTTGAGATTGATCAACAGGAGGTTTGGGCAATTAAAATTCCCGAGAAGCCTTTATTGCAATGCTTTCAATTATAATTCTCTAATGTTTTGTGTCCAAGTGGCATGCAATTAACAAAAATGTTCTTACTAAGTTACAATATCATTACTTGTTAGGAAGCATTTGAAGGAAGCCATGCATATGAAGTATGGCTAATAGCAGTTCTGCAGTTGCTAGGTTTGATACATGAATATTTGGTTAAATCCAGATAGACATTTCTGGACCATTGAAAAGGTATAATGCATTTATGAACCGTCTGCTTGTTATGGGCATCTGTGAATATTTCTAATTTTGAAGAGACAATTGACTGGTTTGATTTCAGTTTATCAGACATATTAAACTGTCAGTTGCAACAAAGTGAAATCTTGCTTGTTTCATGAAATAGAAAGCGACTTGCCCACAATATTAAGCCTTAATATAAGTATAGACAGAGCCTTTGCTTCTGTTGCGAAAAATTCAGCAAATCATCTCCCCTTCCATGAATGAAAGGAGGAATGCTATTTGTTAACAAGTATTTCTGAAACATTTTGTTGCATATTTCATGAATAACACAATTTAAAATAAAAGGGTAGGCATTTAAATCAAACAGGCAGAGGTATAAAATGGTCATAAAACTGTTTGCTAAGTTGCTTGGGGAAGACAGATACTGGTCTAAGGATTCAGTCTTTTTAAAATGCAAATATATTACTGGTATGATGTATAAGAAGTATTAAGTATCAATTATTGCGAGGCTTTATATGTGGACTCAAAGTATTCTGTGATTTAACAAGGACCAGGTAAATAATAAGACAGGACTGGAACCTAACAGGAACTTAATTGCAGGGACGTTTTGTGAGTTGAATCGGAGTGCAGCTAGCAGAAATGCACAATGGTCAAGAAGGAAAGAGACTTCAAGGTTTAAATGAGGCTACCGTGAAATTCATGTACTATGCCGTTCAGCTCTTTGGAATAACTGATCCAGGTGGCTTGTTTAAGTGTTTATTAGATTTTTATCCCATTTTTTATTTTATAAATAACTCAAGGTGGCAAATGAGCATAACACTAACTCCTTCCTCCTCCTTCTGTTTTTGCTTTGCAAGTGAGAACAGGTCAATAGATCTCCAATCACTCCTCCTCCTTCTTCCTCATTTAGGACTTTCTCGGATTTTGAAAAGTCGGCTAGAAATGACCACGAGCCGGGTGGTTGACTGGGCCCTGGGAGAATACATGGCTTTTGGGTCCTTATTGAAAGAGGGCATCCATGTCCGGTTAAGTGGCCAGGATGTTGAACGGGGGACTTTCAGGTGAGTTGTCAATCATCTGCCATGCATTGGGGAGGAAACATAAAAAGATTTGTGGGGATAAATCCATCATCCAGGTTCTCCCAAAGGTTCTTTTCCAAAAGACAACGGACTTTCTTGGCTTTCCCCTTGAAAATGTTTTGCTTCTCACCCAAGAAGCTTCTTCAGTTCTGACCAAATGTGGGAAATAGAAGGATTGCAAAGGATTGCAGAGAATATAAATCCTTCCATTCCCACCATTCAATCAGAACAGAAGAAGCTTCTTAGGTGAGAAGTGAAACATTTTCAAGGGAAAAAACAAAGAAAGCCTAGTTGCCTTTGGAAAAGCACCTTTGGGACAAACATAAAGATTTTAGTAAGAGTTGGTGCTCATATTGGCCTGCCTCAAAATCAGGATGCGTTGTTGTCATGCAGATTTCCTGTAATGCTTTGGTTAAAAACATTCAATTATATGGACAGCAGAATATGAATCTCTGAATTTCTTGCAGAAACTGACTGCAAGAATCCCTGCAAGAATTCCTAGAAGTGTCAGGAGGGGAGTTTTTTTTGCTTAAATGTGGAGAACAGAAAGGAACTGCATGAAATTTGGAATGATGAGATTGTCACTTCAGCTGTCAAAGAAATGTGGACACCATTCAGAAATTGCTCTTACAATGATCATTTGCTTTCTAAATACAATTTAGAATTTTACGATTTCCAAAGGAATAGTTGTCTCTCCATATGTTCTGGTAAAAATGACAAAGATTACCTACCCCTTACAGAAAACATTGTTTATTATGGGATAACTCCTCTCTCTTTTATTCTGAAAACTGGAATAAAGCTCGGCGTTCAAGCTTGCTCTTTTTTAAAACAATGATGTGAGAAGCGAACTAAATTTGCTCTCTCAATTAGCTTTTCATAGTCATCCTCTCACCTTTGACTCAAGCTGGCCTCGTTTTTTTTTTTTTTAATAATCTTAATTTGTTTCGGAGTTACACTTTGCCAAGAGCTCTTTGCTAGCCGAATTAGAAGATCAAAGCTGCAGCTTGGGGAAGCATATGTCCACAGAATAGCTATTTTCAGGGTAATGGCCCCCTTTTTTCTTTCGTGGTTCTAGAAGTTGAACATATTGGTGCGTTTCACTCAGTTAGTCTGGCTCAGGGAGTTAATGGATTACAGTAATTACTTCAGTCCTCTCTGTTTTGAGAAGGGTCCTGGGTGCCCCATTCAGAGGCTGATTAATGGTGCTCGAGGGGGCTCTCAGCAGCAGGGAATGTGGGGAGGGGGGCTAGTGGAGAAGAATGCGCTCTTTGGAGTGCAGGTCTTGAGGGTTGCTCAAGGAGGTGGAAACCAAGGAGGCATGATACAAACTGCTCACGTCTGAAAGCCGTGAGCGATAGAATTCCGCAGCCATAATTTGGAGGGAAAGCAGCCGTGTGGTGTAATAGCTTCCACACTTCATATTTTATGGAGTATAACTGCTTCCCTCGAAAAGCTTCATGGGTTGCATAACAATGGTGCCAAAGTTACCTTCGGTGGCTGAGAGGCAGCAGCATCCTGTTTAAGGGCTCCATTCCATTCCTCCAAATTATTAATTTTTTTTAAAAAAAAAATCGATATCAGTATATTGACCTCAGTTGTGCATTCATGCGATCTTCAGGATGGGGTGAAGTTGGGAAAGCACGTGAGATGCCAGCAAGGAAAGCCCCAATTTAAGTTGAATGTAAGGTTGGGAACTCCTTTGGTTAAAGGCAAACCATCATATTTAACAGATTAACAGAGTTAGAAGGGACTTTGTAGGTCATCTCAACCCCCTACCCAAGCAGGAGACCCTACACCATTTCTGATCAATGGCAGTCCAGTCTCTTCTTGAAAATATCTTGGCAGGAATCCTTCCCCTCCCCCCCCCATGGTCACCCTTTCATGCTGCTCAATGAAAGTTGCCTATGGAGATTCTCCATCATCCAGGTCACGGCTGCCCCAAAGGGGCTTTTCCAAAAGGGAACTGGACTTTTTTTTTTTTCCTTTGAAAACATTTTGCTTCTGTTCCAAGAAACTTCTTCAGTCCAGTTATCTTTTGGAAAAGCCCCTTTGGGACTGAATGAAAGTTTTTGCAGTAACACATTGAAGGTGCCCAAATGTTCCATGTTTCACCCCTCCATTGCATTTTGTTTTTCCAAATTCCTTCCCACTGGCTTGCTGAAAACCCCGGTAGCCATCGCCACCATGTGCTGCATGATCAAAATGTCGACAAGAGGACTTGTGTTCCTATGAATCACCTGTGGGAGCAACAGGCTCCTTACACTGTGTGCAATAGCTCCCTTTCAGAATATGGAGTCTTGGGTAAGTTGGATGGTTTCCTTTGGAGTCATTTAGCTTAGATGGAGGGGCATAGCTTTGGTAATCAGACTGAGCTATATTTTGATATCAGGTCAATGTATTCCTTAGGTTTTTCTAAAAACAATAACTGATGACTCATTTAGAAAAAAATATCTGGACCTCTTTTATTGTGTTACACCAGGAAATAAACTCTAGCTCCTTTTCTAGTAGCATAATTTTTAGATGGCTACCATTGGGAAGGAAATATAAGATGCAGCAAATCATTCTTCATTGTGATAATAGTAATGTCAAGCGTAGGAAATCAGGAGTCCAGGCTATTCAGTGAATATATAGGTTTATTGTATGCTAAAGCTCTCACAGCTATTCTGACCATTTGCTATTATTGTGCTTGAACAATAGCTGTGTGAGAACTGTGCTGGTCATTATTGTAGTTTTATGTTCCATTCTTTTAGTAATTTTCTAATGCCCCAGTTCATTCTCACTGTCAGTATTTTACGGTAAGTGTGTTAATCCTTATGTAGAGAAGAGGGGGAAAAAAAGATTCATTTAACATTTGAAAGCATTCCAGCTAAATTTAGAATATGGCCACTTTAAGGAATTGAAACTGCAGCAACTTTGGCCTGGAGCCACATGTCACGCATTAAGCATACTGCAAAATTTTTCAACATTACTTGAATTAATTTTCTATCTCCATAGATAATGTTTCAGTAAGTATACCATACAACTAAAAAGAGACTAGATTTATTCCCAGAGCTGTGACGTTTCTTAACTAAAGTATAGCTTTTCTAAACCAGTTTAGTTTAGTTTAGTTTAGTTTANTAGTTTAGTTTAGTTTAGTTTAGTTTAAATACAAAAGCTGAGAACTCAAGTTTCAGAAACCATGATGATTTCCAAGCTGGAAATATAGAAGAGGTAGAAGATTTTTTGACAGAGAAACCATAAGGAAGGATATCTATTAATTAATAATGATTAAGAAAACTAATAAGACCTTACTTTAGCTTCTGATCATGGCTGGTAATGACAGGAAGTATTCAAAATGGACTGTAATTAATACACATTTTGGTGTCATTTCTGTATAACTTGGCATTTTTGGTGCTGCTGCTGCTTTTATTATGCTGTTATTGTCCTCCTTGGGATGGGGACATTGTTCGGTGGGTGGCCTTCCTTCCTTCAAGAGCAAGGGGCATCGGGATTTCATTTTAATGTATGCCATGGTGTGTATGCGGGTGAAGGACCCTAAAGGTTGCCTTATCTGAATTGTGTTTCTCTGGGTTCTGGATGTTCTCTGATCTGGTTTCCCATCCTCCAGATGTTGAGCACATTTCTGGCTACACCATCAAGTGCTCAATAATTCAATTCTGAATCGTAGATACAGGTAATCCTTGTTCACTGACTTTTTGCACTTACAGAAACGATGAAAATGTAACATTATGACCAGTACGTGCATTTTTACAGCCTTTGCAGGTCTGTCAAGCAAAGGAAAGCTGAAGTCCATTCCTAAGCATGGCCACGGTTTTATGATACTTCGCTTAACGCCTGATTTGCCAGTCTCACATGGGGGGCGGGTGTGTCACTAAAGAAGGACTCCCTGTATTTTCCACTATGGCGACGGTTGGCTTTAATTGCATCTTTTCCTTTCTCGATTTCCTAGGTTTTGAACTTGGTTTTGCGATGTCGAGTCCCAACGCGCTTGTGTGCTGGGAAGCTCAGTTTGGCGATTTTCACAACACTGCCCAGTGCATCATTGACCAGTTCATCAGCTCTGGGCAAGCCAAGTGGGTCCGTCACAATGGAATCGTCCTCCTTTTGCCCCATGGAATGGAAGGAATGGTAGGCCTTTCGGCAATCGCAGCAAGACTTCTGGGTTGGCAAGAAGCCATTCGTTTCCTTACTGCAGCTTTGAAATAATGCATATTTTCCCCTATGTATTTTGCCTTTCCTGTTTAAATAGGCTTTTAAAGCATAGGAGGTTTTTAAGAACAGACCAGACAGCCCCTTGCCTGAAGTGGTCTCTAGGGTCTCCTGCTTGGGTGGGGGGTGGAGTTAGATTGGAGAACCTCCAAGGTCCCTTCTTCATGGGGCTCAGGCAGAGTCCAGAACAGCTAGAGGCTCTCCTGCCTTGGGCAGAGGAGGGTTGGATTAGAAGAGGACTTGTAGGCCTTCTGGTCCATCTCCTGTGCCTGGCTCAGGAATCCTCACACCTTCAAGGGTTCTTCTGTAGCCCGAATCTTTTGTGATGAATAAAAATACTAGTGAAGAAGATCGCAAATGTTTTTCAGTGATTTAATATACAGCCGAGAATAAGCCCCACTCGTTTTAGTAAGTCTCAGTGCTGAGAGATTTTATAGAGTTATAAAGTGTTCCATGCTTATAATATACACACGTAGTAATGAGCTAGTAAATCTGCACAGCAGCCATCGGCGGGAAAGACTACGGCTCAGCCTCAGCTGTTTGAATCAAGTGATATAAATTCATGCCATGATTCAAGCAGGATTTCTACTGTTACAACATCTTGCTGGACCATCTTGTATATCATGCGGTCCTTTGTAGCTGTTCATTTTTGTAGTGCACTGTTGCAATTCTGCCTGAAATGGCAATTTTATTTGGATTTAGAGGGTAGATAATGAAACTTGTTTTCCTTCCAATGTTGTAACTCTCAGGGTCCGGAGCATTCGTCAGCCAGGCCAGAGAGGTTCCTTCAGATGAGTAATGATGACCCCGATGCATTCCCCGTAAGTAGGTTTATTGATTGATTCTCTCTCTCGTCACCTGCCCTTTCATCCTTGTTAATAACGTTTCCTATCGATCACTGGTTTTAGGTCATCAATGATATTAATTGAGCAGGCTTCCAAAAAAAAAAAGAAAGAAAAGGCCAGTGTATAAACTATCTGGTGGATTAAGCACATCATCTTTTGACAGGGGAAAGAAAACCCCTCTGCATGTAGTGTCATTATAAGCTTCCTTTGCTAGGAAATCAATAAAATCCCAACAAGGATCACCACATATGAGTAAAATACAAAATGGGCATGGATGGACGCTGGGCCAATTAATAGGTGTTATTTACCTGGTGCAAGAATACAAAATACAGCAAACAAGACCTCATAGCCATCACTCCAATGACCTGATCTTAGCAGATTCACCACGCCATTTACCATAGGTCATCATTTTAGTATTTTCAGTCATTACATTTATCCAGAGGAACTTTGGCTGAAATATTCCGTTTTTCAAACATATCAGGGAAATTAACGATGGGTTTGCTCACCTTCCTAACAACTGGCACTTCAGAGGCAGGGAACCCCAGATCCTGGAAATAGATGGAGAGTTCCATAGCTAGTTGCTAAGAATAGGTTGGTCTTCCCTGGTGGGAGGAGAGGACTGGGGTTTGATCCTGGGTCCCAAGGCTACAGAGCCTAGTTGCAGGGCCCCACCATTTATACACAAAATTGCTCCTAACTGGAAAAATGTCGGTTTATTTTCCTAACAACCCCTAAATTATTACACTGACATTAACCACCACAGAGCACAGCTTCAGCTAACAACACAAACAAAAGCATGGAGGATCTTTGTGGGTTGTCACCAGGAGCTGCGTTTCCCTGAAACGGACCCACTCTGCTCTCCGGGCACCTCTTGTGATGGTCCCAGGAACCCCCGGGGTTCCCCTGACTGAGAGGAGTCTGGAAGGAACGGCTGCGTTTCACCTGGAGACCCTCCCTCCCTCCCCCCCGCCTCTAAGCCCTTGGAGGAAAATCAGATTTTGGGGGGGGTGTATAGCAGATGGCCTGGAAGCGGCGTCCAGCTTCCTAACGCTGTGCCTCTCCTCCATCCCACTCCAGCAATTTGAAGATGACTTTGAGGTTTCTCAGCTCTATGACTGCAATTGGATCGTGGTGAACTGCTCAACGCCAGCCAGTTATTTCCACGTCCTCCGAAGGCAGATATTGTTGCCCTTCAGGAAACCGGTAAGTCGTGAAACGGTTGCGTTTGTCATTTATGCGTCGTCGCCTGTAATAGCCACAGCCCTGAGGCTTATGTACTGCTTCCCAGTGCCCTTCAGCCCTCTCCAAGTGGTTCACAGAGCCAGCCTCTTGGCCCCCAACTAACTGGGTCCTTGTTTTACCCACCTCAGAAGGCCAGAAGGCTGCGTCAACCTTGAGCCGGTCAGGATTGAACCACTGAACTGCTGGCAGCCGGCAGTCAGCAGAGGCAGCCTGCCACAGAGCTGCCTTCTAACCACTGCCCCCCCCATGACTGCATGCAAATTACCAACTGCCAGAGGTTGCCTGAGAGAAGACCAGGCTGGTAGTCCAGAAGTGACCTAAAGAATGGAAGCCATGGGGACATTCTACAGGTAGTCCCCAACTTACAACAGTTGTGTTTAGTGACCAAAGTTACAACGGCACTGAAAAAAGTCACGTATGACCATTTTTCACACTTACGACCATTGCAGAGCGCTCCCCTTGGCCACTTGCTCAAAATTCAGACGCCTGGCAACTGGCTCCTACTTATGACAGTCACAGTGTCTTGTGGTCACGCAATCCTCTTTTGTGACCTTCTGGCATGCAAAGTCAGTGGTGGAAACCAGGTTCATTTAACAACCGGGTCACTCATTGAACAGCTGCAGTGATTCACTTAACAACCATGGCAAGAAAAGCCATAAAATGGAGCAAAACTCACTGAATAAACATCTCACTTAGCAACAGAAACGTTGGGTTCCATTGTGGTATCCCTCCCCGCCTGGAAGTTGCTTCTCTGCCCGTTTTGAATGTTGATCTTTTCCTGCCCACTTCGATCTGGCTGCTCCCCTACCTTCCCCAGCTGAGCCAGGCTCTCAGGAACTGGGCCAGGGATCCCCAGGCACGACATTGGATTCCCCTTCTGCCTCACCTGGAGTCTTCTCCTGTCAGGGTGGTAAATTGCAGCTTCCACGTATTTTGGTGGAAACCCTTTGGGAATTTCCCTAAAACCTTGGGTTGTTTCATTTTTTATAGGGGGCGTGTGTGTGTGTGTGTGTGTGTGTGTGTGTGTTGGCTTTGATTTATGAAATGCACTTTGGGAGGTTCCTTTGAGCTGCCTTTAAAAATAACAGAGCGGGTTGCAGTGGCAGAACTTTATTTAAGAGCAGGACCCAACTGAGTCTAACTGAGACTAAGTAGAGGGACATTTTCAGTAGGCTGTTTTTGTTATGGCCTCACTGATGATTTGGTTGTAAACAATTCAGCCTTCGATTCAATGCTTGCATGAATATGCTGGAAACTAGGTACTGACTCTGGTGACAAGCTCAGATTTTAATGATTTTACAGCTAATTATCTTCACCCCCAAGTCGCTGCTGAGACATCCTGAAGCAAAATCCAGCTTTGATGAAATGGTGCCAGGTAGATTTGTGTGTTTTGGAAATGTTTTGCTTGCTGTGACTTGCTCATTTTCTTATGCTGCATGAAATTATACTGCAGATGCCCCTTGTGTGACAGGGGAGGCAATCAGAACAGAACCAGCTGTTCAGGCTTTTGGGCTGACCCTGCCTGGGTTTCCTGTCCCCCCGCCCTAAACTCTGCAGCAGCCACTGCGAGAGTGGGGAGGAGGAGGAGGGGGAGGAAAACAGTGACCCACCGAGATGCCTGGAGACGGGGCTCAGTTTGGCTGACGCTGCTGTGGAGGAAGGAGAGTGGAGTCCTGCCTGGGTTCCCATGGGAGTCTGACCGGACCCATTAGCCAAGAGGGGAACCCCTGGTCCTCCTCTGAATATCTCTTTGTCTGTGCTCGGGCTTACGTTGGCTTTTGGGGCTATAAAAAACAAAAGCTGATCTCATGCATGGCTGTAGGATAAACTTACCTATAAGCAAGCTGATAGGTGTGTTTAATTTTACACACACACACACACACACAAACAAACATAGGTGGCAAAGTTTGAGATGTGTGGACTTCAACTCTCAGAATTCCCCATTCCGGCTTACGTTGGTTTTTGGACCATGAAAAATAGAAGGTGTCTCATGGATAAGTGTAAGATTATCAGTATGTGCGTAAAATTAAACAAACATACATATAAGCAAGTTTACATGTATGTTTAATCTTACACACATACTTGCAGGTGGGAAATTTAAGATGTGTGGAATTCAACTCTCAGAATCCCCTAGCCATTAAAAATGCCAGTCAGGAAGGCACAATACAGTACACAGGTGGGCCGTGATCTTGTAGAAACGGATTCCTGGGCATCCGGAGCAGCAGGATCTAACTTCATCCCCCTACTGTTGTGGTCCTCTGGGAAGGGTGCAGCTTCCTGCATGGTCCATTCCCTGGAACATCTCTGCAGAAAACCAAATCAGAATGTGGGAATCAGAAGGATAAGGAATGCTGCTGTTCCTCTTATATTGCTAATCACGTTAATGTTTCATCTTTGGGTTTTATCGTCTGACGTTGTGTGTTGTTCCTAGGCACCAAGTTTAAGCGTGTGATTGCAGAGGAAGGAGTTGCTGCTGAATCTCCTGGGGATGTGAATCGGGTGATTTTCTGTACTGGGAAGGTATATTACGATCTTGTTAAAGAAAGGAAAAGTCAAGATCTGGAAAAAGCAGTGGCTATAATCAGATTGGAGCAGGTAAAACTCGTGCCGTAGAAGCTCTGGAAGATTTGTTTTAGAAACAATTTTTCATTTATGTGGTAATTTGAGTCAAACGTTGATTCCTTGATTACTCAGACTCCAAACTGGGGTTTGTTTGCTTTTTATGGGCCCTTGGTGCTCTCTGAGCTTGGTTGTTTTCTTGTAGGTAACATCATCAATGCTACCTAGTTTGGATCATGAAATGTCTGCAAGAAAACAACCAAGCTCAAAGAGCACCAAGGATCCCACAGTCCTTCTCCTCCTTCTCCTCTCTCTCTTCTAGCACTGATGATGTTACCTAGCTGGGTCATGAAATGTCTGCAAGAAAACAACCAAGTTCAGATAACACCGAGAACCCCTCATTTCAACCCTGAGCTACAAATATTCTCCTTGATTTGATTTTTTTCCGGGAAAAATATCAGAAAAAAAGAATAGTAGTATTCCATATGTTTGATTCCATCAGGTAATATTTTAACCTTGGCACCCATTGTTACAATCAGAACAGCTTTTACTGCAATGCACTATTCTGTACTGAAATAAAAGCTGTTCTGATTGTGACAGTGGGTGCCAAGGTTAAAATACTACCTGATGGCATCTAGTTTATCATGTAAATTACAACACCATCTTTTCTCCATCAAGTTTTAATAATATTATCGATCATTTGCATCATTATTGTGATGACACTTGTCATTGCGATGTTTCACTCCATTTCTTTCATTTGCAAGTTAAAAGCCCTGGTGTCGCCAATGGACATTTGAATGAAAATGCCTTTCTTCTGCTTTATTTTGGTTTCATGATATTAGCCAGTAATGCATGGCACAGTAAAGGGTCTGGATATTCTCATATTTACCTGAAAGTATTGCATACTGTAGATTTTTTTAAAAAAAGTAATTGAGATGGGCTTTGGAATTGATATGCCTGTGAATCCTCCTTGGCCTAAAGATAATAGTTGAAATTCTTGCAGCAAATGTAAGCATAGTTTATGAATCAAGAACTATGTGTTGTTGTTGTTGTTGTTGTTGTTNNNGTTGTTGTTGTTGTTGTTGTTGTTATTACGATATTTATCAGGCGAGCCATTCAAATTTCATTCCACTAGGGAGCATTGGTATTGAAAACAAATGAAACCAGCTATCTTCCTCTTAGAATACTGAGACCCCAAGTAGTTTAATTTTGGTGATGTAATTTCATAATAGTGAAATTTAAGATATATCTCTTATCAAATGAAAGTAGCTGCAAATATTTGCACTGAGGCATAATGCAAAACCCACAAGAAAAATGCTGTGCTTTGGCTATATAAAAGTAGTATAAAACTGCCAACTGTAACCCCACAGTTGACTAATCTGATGCTGTTTGTGTGGAAAAAAGAGTATTATTTCTCCTTGGATCGAGATGCAGGATCATCCCTTTACTCATTATTTGGAGTGCAAGGAGCCTTCCTTAAATGATCCTCCTTGCCTCCACGGGGGCTTTCCTTTCTGTTGCATATCCCCACTAACCTGCTGTCAGGCATGAAGAGTCAGGGCCATATGTTAAGTTCCAGTGAAGGTGATTTATTGCTCAAGCCTACATTCAAGACCCTAGTCAAGTAGCGTTCAACACTAAATTGGCACTAGATAAGAGTCAACGGAATTCAAGAGGGGTTGTTGGACTTAGACCATTTATGGGGATGTAGTGATTCTAGGTGGATGACTTTCTTGACTCTGCCCCAGACTCTGCCTGTTCTCCTCCCACAACCACCAAGTTTTAAAACAAAATTTGTCACCAAATTCCTATTTTAATTTGCGTTTTCATGCATGTTCTCACACTTACCATCCTAACAGGTGGAAGTTTGGAAGGATATAACGAATAACTGCAGCATAATCCTCACATCTCTGCAAGAAATGCAGACCGTTTGTTTTGTTTTGATTTGATCCATAGATAGAATAAAACCTTTAAGCCTCCCTCTTGGGTGTGTGGGAGACATTGAAGCATTGAAGTGAAGCATTTGGGGAATAAGATGTGCGCTGCAGAATGTGGCACCTTTATATTTCAGAGGGTTCTTTAATGCTTTAATTCCTCTAGATCTCACCGTTTCCTTTTGACCTGCTAAAAGAGGAAATTGAGAAGTATGCTAAAGCCGAACTTGTTTGGTGCCAAGAAGAGCACAAGAACATAGGCTACTACGACTATGTCAAACCTCGGTTCCGGACCATAGTCAACCACACTCGACCGATATGGTAACAATGCTTGCATTGGATATCAGTGATCACCTGAAAATCACTTAGCACCAGGCGCTCAGCCTGGCATTGGCAGGGCATGGAGCATGTTCAGCCAGTAAGTTGCATTTCTTCTCAGTTGGATCGGTGGATGGACCCCTGTGGAGTCTAAAGTAGACCACATGGGGGGCATCTGCCTGGAGTGCCAATCTACAGTAGAGATCTGAAAGGTTTTTGGAAAATAGAGTGAAGACTTTGCTCATAGAGCTGCGTAAATGTTGGTGGAACTCCCGGTTGCCCATGTAAGATCTGGATGCTGTAGCAGATGGCTATTCAGGGTTGCTAGTCACCTCCTGTATAATCAGCCATTCACCAGAAATTATAGCGCTAGCAGATATTATTACATCCACACCTACTTCAGAGAAACCTCTCATTTATTTCCTCTTGCCTCCTAAGGTACGTTGGACGTGAACCAGCTGCTGCTCCGGCCACCGGTAACAAAAATACCCATCTCGTCTCACTCCGAAGATTTTTGGATACAGCCTTCAACTTGGAGGCCTTCGAAGGGAAGACCTTTTGACCCTCATCCTGGGCTCCCTTGCTCCCATTACCTGGAATGCATGTATTTATGGAAGGAAGGCCAGTCATCATAAAAAGGGAACGAAAGCTAGTTGGGGATTTCGGGTTTTTTTAGGCAGGGAAGTAGTCAGCTCCTTCAAAAGATTATCAAACTAGTTGTATGTAGGCTGTTAGTGTTGGAAGTAACTTCTGATTCCATTAATTTGGCTTTAAGAGTTACAGCACAGCTACCTCTCAGCAAAGGGAGCAGCCAAGTAGCAGCCACGTCTTGTGCTTTAAGACTGGACCAGTAGTGGCCAACGTTTCCTGTGATCTCTCCTTCTTAGTTAACTTCCTGTATGTATAAACACTATATAGATGTAGCCAAAATTCTGTTTAGGTACCTAGATTACTCCTTAGGGTTGTGTTGAGAGAAAACCATGCATTTACCATGTGTGTCATCATCAGAATCAACAAAATTGTCAAAGGTTGCAAACGAAAAAGATGCAGAGGTAAGACAGATATATTAAAAATACGGTTGCAGAGTAAGTCTGACGGTCTATCTCGATACCTCATCTTGCAACCTAGCTTGGAATTTTTGGTAAAAAAGAGCCAAGAAAGCTGCTCAACATTATGCTGCCCTATGTATTGTAAAATGTAACTGTGGTGATAATTGTAAGAATAATAAAATAGGATGCGCCAGAAATATTCTGCCAGTATTTGACTCTGTGGCATCAAGTTGGTGTTGACTCTTTGCAGAGAAAGCCGAGACATGGCAAAACATTGATAGAGTTTTTCTTTCAGAAGGGAATTTCAAAGGGAAGTCCTGAATGCAGGGTAAATAACAGCGAGTCCATATATTTCACAAGAAAGATCATCTCAGTGGATCTTGAAACATTTTCTATCTTCCTTTTGGTAATAAATGCTCTTGTAGCTGGGAAGTGAGCAAAATTAACATAGAGATATTGAAAGCACGGCTTTCTGCTGCTGCTGTTTGTGGGTCGCACCCTCCTGCTTTAAAAATGGAAGTATCCGAGGCATGACAAATAAATAATAACATGGGAGGTCTGGCATATTTGTGGTTTTATGACAGCTTCATCTTTATGGATTGATCCTAGCATGCTTCTTACCAAAATATTGATCTCCATTATTGTTATTATTCCATCTATAGTTTGATTTGATCTGAGCCTTTGTGGTTTAATCCTGGGAGAATTGCCAGACAGAGAATATCTTTTGAACAAATTTAGTTTTATTTTTTATTCCAACATAACTACACTGAAGTTAATAGGTTTATACACGGTGATGGTTCAAGAAGGGGAGGAACACTTCAAAAGATCAAGATGAGCCTAGAAAAGCACAAGGACAAAAAGGCTCTAAATAATTAGACATGAAACAGAGAAGTGATCAGTGAATTGGAGACCGTACTGTTTTGGCATCAAGGTAGAAAAGGAGCCTTTGGGGGGGGGGCTTCATGAGAAACGAGCTTTTGAAACGGCAAAACCCAAGAAGAACGCTTCTTCAGTAGGCTTTTAAGACGGCCTCTCGAGCTTCTTGGCAAAGAGGGTCCAACTTTCCGTCTCCTCCTGAGAGAAAGAGAGCAAGGGGGGGATGGGAATTCACGGCACACCCATGGATCTTGATTTGCTGCCTTTCTCAGCCCTGAGCCTAGGGAGCCTACCTGGGAGACACCCAGGCCCACGTCGATGCCATGGGCACTTACCGAAATCTAAGTCATTGATGTTGCACTGGAAGACGGTCTCCCCATTCACAATCAGCTGCACGTCGTTCCAGTCGGGGATTTGCTGGAGGATGACTTGATGCCCGTCTTCTTTTAACACAGCTGCAGAAAAAGTAGAGCAGGCAGGAAACAGGGTTCATTCCCGAAGCTGTTGACCTCCACAGTACATGAAGGGCCTCACAAGGTTTAGTCATGAGAGTAATAAGAATAACAAGGATGACAGGGACCTGCAGACAGAAGTAGAATGGCTGCGGCCAAAGAAAGCAAAGGCAGGGCCCAGAGTCATTGGGGCCTTGGGCGCAACCCCATTAACATCTGGAGCACAACTGGGACACCTTCACTGGCACTGAGCAATTCACCTGGGCCAGTCCATGGCAAAAGGCAGCTGGACTCAGAACAGCTTCCATGCTGCGGTGATACCTCTAGCACCAACACACAACTGCATCTGCTGCCTATGCCGGGTCCTTGGGAAGGGCTTCCTAGATAGACAAAGAGGCCCAACCGGTCTGGGCATCTGGCTGACTGTGTGACAAAAACAATGGTGGAGTCTCGTTTTTCCCCATCCTGGGCCAGCTCCTTTAAGCCTCCGTCCTCCCCCATTCATTGGCTTTTTCTAAGTTAAAGACACCACACAACGTGTCTTCACTGAAGAGTTGTGTGACTCTCAGAAAATCTTTGTTGCTTCCTCTCTGAGCTGGAAAGAAGAAAGTCTGTAAGTGTCTGTCTGTCTTATTCATGGCTCAGACGTTACAGAGAACTATGCTTTATGTACCCGCTTATTTATTTATTTTTCTGCCTAGTCAAATAATTTTAAAAAACAGGTCCATACAACAAAAGACAAAACCAAACAAAGCAGATTAAAAAAAAAAGCAGGCAACTTGAGGGTCTCACCCTGAAATAGACCTTTTAAGTTTAGACATTGACAGGAGTTAACTTGACTTTCTATCCTCAGCCTTCCATTAATATAAGGACTCTTATTTTTTACTCCAGCTATTGTAGATTTCTGTTCCTCTAACAACTGGGCAAGAAACTGAATTAGAAGGCAAAGTAGCTGACACTGTACAGATAAATGAATGGCTAAATATGGTATTTTCTCTTTAATTTTTTGGGATGTGAGCATACAAGTTTTGCTCTTTGGGAGAGGCAGACACAATGTTTTCCTTCTTTGGAGAACTTCACAGTTGTGGGAACTTTTATCTGCCTGTGTGAGTCCACTCCAGCCTTTCTCTATGAGGCAGCTGAGCCTTCCCTCCGTTCCCTAATTCTGAGGCTGAATTTTAATTTAGCTCCCTGATGAATGGCAGGAAGTTTCACCAGCAAGAAGTCTGGTTAATTAGGCTCTTGAAGTTTGGGCAAATGTTTCGCTAGCTCGGGAGAGATGCCTCAGGGGTTCTTAGTGCTTTCTAATGGAGAGACTTAATGGGCTCGTGCAATTAGCAGGAGGCCAAAAAATAAACTCTTCCCCCTTTGCTGCCAGGTCTCCCTGGCTTGTGACATTTTTCTATTCTGCTTTCCCCAAA
>AZIM01000864.1:196024-206575 GCA_000516915.1 Ophiophagus hannah
TGCCATGCCCACCAAGCCATGCCCATAGAAGTGGTAGTAAAAACATTTGAATCCCACCTCTGGTGAAAGGTGCAGCTTAGTCTCTTTAGCTTCTGAAGCCCACAGGAGGTCATCTGTGGTGGGACAGAGCTGAAATCTGTCAGCTCATTTTTGTTCTTTTTTGGGGGGATGGCAGGGATGAAGGATGGGGTTCCAAAAGTACCTCAAACATCACAAAATGGGCAAACATCATGCAGCCAAAATCCAGCAATTTTGTTACATTTCAGCAGTGGAAATCAAAATGATGATGGGGAACTGTAAATTGAAGGGCGGGGTTGGAGGCCACATGTGGCCTGCCTCTGTCACCCACAAAGGCAGATTCCATGCAGAACTCTTCCTTCCAGGCATTGACTTCTTACTCCCCTTCTCCAACCTCATCCTTACACCCCCACCCCCTCCGCCCGCACGCCCCACCCTCCTGCCATTACTAATGAAGCTTCTTGGATGAGAAGCAAAACGTCTTCAGGGGAAAGCAAAGGAAGTCCAATTGCCTCTTGAAAAAGCAGCTTTGGGGCAACCCTGAATTTGGGTGATGGAGAAGCTCCACAGACCCCTTCCGAGTGGGTGTCACGCACCTTGCATGCCCTCCAGGCGGAAGGTCCTGTNNNCCCTCCAGGCGGAAGGTCCTGTGCTCCACCACCCCGCAGCTCCGATAAGGCCCATACCAGAGGGTCACCAGAGCATTCTTTGGCATCCCTGGGCCAGCTCTGAGGAAGCTCCTGAGGAAGGAGGAAGTGAATGGAGGGCGAGCTGAGACACGTCCTTCTCTGCTGTCTAGGAAGCTCTGGTGGCTTTGACAACACCCACAGTAGCCATGGCAAAGCTTGCTGTTTCCTTAGGGATGCAGTGTCACAAAGGGGGAAAAAAATGTTGGTGCTCAATTCTGTGGCACTTCATTTGCAGAGAGAGAGAGGAAGGGAAGGAGGGAGGGAGAGATAGACAGAGAGAGAGATTCTGCAGAACTTCAGACTGACATGTCGGTGGTATTTTGATGACTTGGTGAAGGAGTGTAGATTTTGGTCATGTGCTCAAACTCCAGCCATTTTCCTAATGATGTGGGCACTAAAAACCCCTCCATTGGACTCATAATACCATAATTTGAACTGAGAGAGAGAGAGAGAGAGGGAGAGGGAGGGAGGGGGGAGAGAGGGGGGGGGCTCCCTCCAGTCCCTTAAGGCTTGTGTTAATATTGGCTGCCAAGACTGATAAGATTAGGCACGTATCCCAGGACTGGGACCCCCATTCTCTCCCCAGATCAGCTACTGGGCCACAGCTGAGACCACAGGAAAGAAGGGAGACTGGTACTGGGGGAGAGAGGGACATTTTCTTTGGCCTTCTTCTACTCCAGCATTGTGAGACATCTAGAAAGAAGGAACTTGCATCTGCCACTGGCCCCAGATCCAATATGGAATTGGTGGCAAGTTAACCAAGTCTGAAGGACTTACAGAGGATGAAAAGGGAAGCATTAGTCTTGAAGAATCTCTTTGTTTCCGTTCCCACTCTTATTTTGGGGGGGAGAAGGGAATCCCATTCATTACAAAGAAAAAAGAAAACAGTCACTTTGTGGTTGAACTCTGGAAATCCACTTCTGGTCTTTCCTCCTATGGGTTCAACCCTCTGGACTCTCCTGTCCCCTCTAGGTGAAACCTTTACCTGCCCTCTTGGCCCTCTGAAAGGCCTTAAAGAAGGGGCTGTGCCAATTAGACTGGGACCCCAATAGGGGTGCGGCACTTTGGGAGTGGCTGATGGAGTGGAGAACCCCCTCCTCCATACATACACCCCTCCTCTCCCTGTGCACCTGGCTCCTTCGCTCTCCACATGGGTCAGTTTTATTTTAACTGAATTGTAAATTCCTATTTGAATTTTAAATTTCCTATTATTTCTATTTATCTAGGTGCATTCTAGAAGGCCTAACATCACCTCCAGTTAGGCAGGTGACACACAAGTTTAATAAACAAATAAATGAACAAATGAACAAAAACAAACAAACAAATAAAATATTAGCCCATATTAGGTAGGAAATGATTGATTGGTCAATTGATTGATTATGTGCCATCCAGTTGGATGCTGACTCTTTGCAACCACATCAATAGATATTTCCCCCACCCCAGCAAGATTGGTCTCCAGTTTGGCTTGAGACAAGTTTGAACAAGCGAGGCTAAAATACACACTTGGTTCAGAATAAAACCCACCACCGTTGTTCTTTTAAATATTGCTTTTTATTCACCTTTGCAATCAACAACCAATGGACTCTAAATTCTTAGTATCCATGTATACAATGTGCCATGAACTTCGAAACTGACAATGGGAATGATTTGATACCTGGGAACACACAATCTGTAGCTCATACTGAACACAGAGGCTATCGAAATAGACATTTAGATTTGGCATTGATCAATACTATGTTATAAAAATAAAACATTACTAAAATATTGACTTTAATGTAGCACACAGTATAAAAAGTTGGGATATATTGTCACCTTGTGGCTACATCATAACTCTATCAGCTCACCTGAATGCAGTTCTTATAGCTAACCTGCCTAAAGGATCAAAACAACACTTTTCTTTCATCTAAAGATCAACTTTTTAAAAAGCCCAGATACTCACTTAAAAAAAAAAAGCAACAGATCTCTGTCTCCTGTATGCTGATTCATAGACTTACCTGCCCCAAAATGTTACTTTTGTATTGGATCAAACCAGGTGGGAAATTGACTCATGATGAATGCAGTTTAACCCATCTACTTTTTTCTGCATAAAAGAACAGCTGTGGGATATGAGAGCTGGATTGCAACGCAAGGGGGAAAAAAATAACCCTTGCTTGTTCACATACCTCACCATAAAAATTCTCCCCTGGGAGGAAGAAAACAAAAATCAGAAAACTTATAGATGCCAATAAAGTGCTTGGTTTATGTGTGCATTCAATATATATTGCATAAATATGTAAACATTTTTATAAATAAAAAAATCGCAGCTGTGAAAACTGAGAAGCGTAAAATTCACTGATTGTTTTGATGCTTCCACAACCCAACCTACCAAGATACCCAACTCAGGCTTTGCTGGTGCCCCCATCAAAGCTCCTTCAGGTGACCCCCCCTTTTTTGGCATTCTGACCTGCTGTCAGGAGCTTTGGGCAAGCCGCATGGGCGCTCCAATGGGACACGTTCAGTGGGTTTAAAGACGAGTCCAAAATCACTCAGGTGAGTGGGTGGAATTTTGTTGATGGAAAGCTAGAATTGCTTACTGTGCTGCTGTTCTGTCTATATTGTTTCATTGTGTCACCACCAACCTGCTAGCAATGGAGAATTTGGTTATCAGCTTCCTTTGGAAATCAAACCTTCAACTGCAAAGATCCAATTTCCCTTGGCTGGAACTTGCAGTCCAGATAAAGTAAGGTTAGAAGACCATGTTTCTTAGAAACCAAGGGATCTGATAGTTAACCCTTAATAAATCAATATTTTTTACTTCATCATCTCCAACAAACCTTCAGGGTACTCATCCTGCAAGTCCACAACCAAATCCCTTTTTACATTTCCCATTAAATTTGCATAGGTAGCCATGATATATACTTTTCTAAGTTGCAAAGTAAAATTGCATTCTCTTGTTTGGCTACAACTCACTTTAACTGACATGGAAACTTCCCCGAAACTCAAGCAACCACAAAGCATCCATATAAGATAGTGTTATCACATAATAGGACAGTTTGATGGAAGGGTGCCCAGAATATAAATTGGGTAAGTTTTGCTTAACAACGCATGGACAAGCATTCTGTCCAAGAGACATTGCTTTATTCAGCACACTGGACTGAAATAGGACTTCAGCAGATACTTTTGTCAAATTTCTCAAAATATCCCTGAATCTGATCTTCACGGTAACACCCAGTTTTAAACTGAAAGCATGCTTGTTTCTGGAATTGATGAATACAGAGCATTTCTCTGCTGCTTCTTTTGTTTCTAGGAATTAACTTGAGCTGTTAGGAAAGGTTCAAGAAAAGGCCTTATATTATGCAGGACAAAGATTGAATTGTTTCACTGAGTTAACCATTTCATGTAAACCAGATAGTAGATCACCCATTTCTCGGAAGAATTTCCAGGCAGATGGGTCTAATGGTAGAGAGAAGACAGGAACAGCCATCCATGAAAAAACAAATGTAATGTATATATAAACAGATACAGCCAAGAAGAGGTAGGACTTACATTATTCTTTTTCAACCTGGCATTTTTCAGGTATGTTGAGTTAGCTTTGGACACATCCCACTACAAATTTTGTTTCCATTTATGGGCACTACATTTTAAGAAGACACAGAGAGAGTGGAATTGGTTCAGATGGAGGCAACCAGAAGAAGAAAGGGTCTGAAAATAGTCCTATGAATCAAGATGGTAGGAGATGAGCACCTTTAGTCTTGAGAAGACCGAGTGGTGAAATGGTGGCTATCTCATAAAGGTGCTCTCCAGACTGCAAGATTACTTCAGGAAGGCAGATTCTGATCGAATGTTAGGGGTAAATAGCCCTAACAGGAAAATAAGTTGACAGTGGAACCAATGACCCAAGTGGGTTTTGGGTTTCTTTTGTGGGATATTTTCAAATGGAGGCTGTCTGTTTTAATTTGAGGAATGGGCTAGTGTAATGGAATGTAGTCTAGAGTCACAGGAAAGAGGGGTTCCTTCCTTCTCAGTGGGCCAAGAAACAGCAGAGCTTGGCATGTCTGGTAGACAGGAAGCAGGCTAAAATGGTTCCTCCCTATCAATTCACAGGCTATATATCTGTAGATATGCAGATAATTGCTTTAATCTGGCAAGATTCTGTCTGTAAATGAACAACAATAAACTACTCTTGATATAACTCTACATGTCCTTCTTGATTCTCTGGCAGCTAGGATTGGATTCTGCCTCTAGAAATATGAATCTCTGATTCCATCATTCTATGACTGTAGTTCCAAGAGCTAGGAATTTGAAGAGTAGTGAGCTGGGCAGTCTGCCTTACTAAAAGCCAGGACATTAATGTAATTAATAATAATGTAATTATTTCAGTACAGTTCACATTGACAGACTGGATTATTAGAAAGACATCTCCCCTAGTCCTGACTGGAGATGTCCAGTATTGAACTAAAGTTATAGACTGCATGCAAAGGAGGCCTTCAACATCTGTTAATCTCTGATCCCTCCAAGAAATGCCATTGTCGTGGCACATAAACTTCCCTTCTGCCTAGCAGAATCTGCTTAGGCCATCTCACAGGCCATCCTGGAACAGCCCGGTGATCATGCTTGGATCTCTTACAGTAGCTGGATTGTTGAAACCACAATCCTTGCGGGTTAGCTAAAGTTTTGACATCTTTTTCTTGTGCTCCTCCATTGTGCCCTGATGGTGTTCCCTACCCTGGTAATGAAGAGTCTTGTAAGAAGACAAGCTCAGTGAACACTAGGAATTCAACAATTCAGCCCTGAGCCACATACATGTAACATCTTTTTTTTCTAATGAAACAATTAAAACATGCAACACTGATTACAACTTACCTGAAGAGAATATGATGGAGGTACAATAACAGGTGAAGCATTTGAGCTAGTAATTGTAGAGGGCATCAGGAATAGGAGGACAGGGGGAATAGCTAATACTAAGGCAATAGTCAGATAAGTGGAGCTTGAGCCCGAGGCCAAGAGAATAATCTGAGAAAACATCTCAGACAAGCCCCCACAAGTTCACAGGAAAATAAAGTGAGGGAGGAGGGAAGCACATTCAGCCTTGCAATATTCTGTTACGATAGCCTTTGCAATGAACCTAGTCCTGACTGATATGGCATCAGCTTCTTAGTCTGGCTTATCTTTTAGGTAGACAGTAATTAATTAATTCAGGGTTCAAAATGGCCTTTAGAAATTGAAGAGAAGAAAAATACTTTCCAATCTTCATTGGCTTCTAACCCAATCTTCTCCAGAAGATTTGATTGCGCTCTTATGAAAGATAATTCCTATAGTAGGTTCTTGGAAATATCTGACTGACCGTCAGTGTCATCCATGGTGCTGTTTGGTTTCTCTTGAGACCACGACCACATGGACTGATTACTCAAGAGGACAAGAAGAGGGCAGAGTCATTCCAGGCCAGAAGATTCAATCAGAGCAAACTCTACCAAAACTGGGAGTCGCATATCCATCCTTAAAATGAGGGATAAACACCTCTATCTAGGAGCCTTGCTCTTGAAATGGGGAATATTTTTAATTAACATTGTTAGCACAATATCAGGTCCTGCTGTATTTTTTAAAAAATGGTTTGCATTGCTTTCGTCACTGTGGCTCTTTGTATCCTGCTTAGACCAAAGCGGTTTATATATTTCATAAATGAATAAATTATAGAGAGTTGGAACTCTCAGGCATGGGCTATATTGCACGTTCACAGCAGCTATTTCTACAATACTAGCGTTAACTGCTTATTTCACAGTGAGATGAATTGCATGTAATTTTATTCTTTGGGTCAAACATTATTCACACATTTGCTCTGTGCAGCACTGAAATGTCAGCTTTCTCAATAATTTAAGCTCCCCGTGGTGATAAATAGGGGTAGGAATACTCGCTTAAAGAAAAATAAAGTTCTCCTGCCTCCAATAAATAGCTGGCGTTTTTACAGAAACATCACTCAACATTAAGGACATTTTGCAAAGAGGAGGAAGGAAAAGACAACGACACGCAGGGCATTAGGGTCTGGCAACCGGAGGACATCCTTCCAGTTTAGCCTGCTGGCTTGTGGAGGTCAGGCTGGATCTGCTGCAGAGCTCTTTCAAGTCCATTAGACTTTCCCCGATGGCTTTGGTAAATTGGCTGGAAGAGGTCTCTGGACAGGCTTTGAAGCTTGAAACACAGAATAAGATATGCTGGGGCTGGGGATTGTAGCAAGCCCCATAGCCTTGAGGAATCACCGGCCCATAACAGCAGAACATCTCCGTTGTGGTAGGAACCTAATTTTAAGAACAACAAAACAGGGCTAAGTTAAGATGGCCAACTTAAAGCCTCTCTCCCACCACTGGGGAGCTCTGGAGTAAGTCAAAATGAGCTGGTTTTGGGATTGTCATTTTGACAGTGAAAGAAGAAGGAAATGGCTGAACCCATTCAAGATCATCATCTTCAATTCATTGAACACATTTTTAAATATCATCAGAGCTCCAAGAGAGAGACCAAACATGGTGCTTGGATTTGTGAATTTAATTATTATTATTTGACCCATTCAAAATCACAAAAACTGCATCTCACTTACTTTGGGGGATTCACTGGAGAAAGCAATTATGTTTGGAAGCAGTAAAAGGAAACTAGGCTGCCAAAGAACACGGTGGATGAACCCCAAAGTTGACATAAATCAGAGCATAGAACAACTCAAAGTACTGCAAGATTGGAAGATAAGGAGAGACTATCTGGCCCACAGAATCATCAAGAACCAGACACGACTGAAGGGATAAATTCAGCATCATAATTTGATGATGATGTCATTATCCCTTGAAGTTGTCAAGGGATAACGTCATCATCATGAGTGCAGAGAAGAGCAATGAAAATGATTAGGGGGCTGGAGGTTAAACCGTAAGAACAGTTACAGGAATTGGGTATGTCTAGTTTAATGAAAAGAAGGACTAGGGAGACATGTTAGCACTGTACCAATATTTGAGGGGCTCCTAGAAAGATGCGAGGGATCAAACTATTCTCCAAAGCCCCTGAAGGCAACCAAGGAGAGAAGCAACCTGGAACCAGGGAGGAATTTCCTAACAGTGAGAGCAATCAACCAATCCAACAGCTTGCCTTCAGAAGTTGTGGGGGCTCCATCACTTGAGGCTTTAAAAAAGAATCTGGACAACCATTTGTCTGAAATCCCCAAGCAGGGGATCGGACTAGAAGACCTCTGAGGTCCCCTCCAACTCTATTATTCTATATTCTTTGTGATCCCTTCCCTGGTTCCACTTCACAACTTGACTGCCAGGTTTGGGAATTATTTCAGGAACTTCTTAGGAGAGGCTTTTGGTCTGGAAAACAAAGGCTGCGAGTCCAGTTTTCTTGATCCTAATCCACTTTGAATGATGATGGTTGGGTGGTGGGGGGGACAACCAAGCTGGCCAGGCTTGTTCTTTTAATTGGATCATTTTATTACATATCTTCTGCAGTCTACAGCTTTGCCAATTTAATCCAAAGGTAATCAGATTTTTGAGCACACCCTCTGCGAGTTCACCCATTAGTCTTGAAATAACGTTATTCCGTTGCTTGTCAATTCTCTTTCATTGGCAACCTACTAATATGAAAGATAGCCGCCTTCCCCTTATGGTCTTAACAGGGAACAGTTACTGAGTGTACATTTAAGAGTTGGGCTTATTCAAATCTCAGAGATTTATTATCTCGAAAAAGCCTCGGAGGCAGTAAATTCTGCAAGAAGCTATTTCTTACAGACAGAGCCCTAAGTTGGTCGTTCTTTCCCCCCCCCCTCTCCCCCAGTTTGTTTTGAGTTTCATTATTGTTGCGGAATGCAAAGCTTACTTTAAAAGCAAAATGCTGGAGGTTAAGAAATCCTTCCTCTCCTGCCTTTGTTGTGTACAGGCTTTCAAAAGTGGCATTTCGCTTTAATGGCACAGGACAGGCCATTAGTCCCGCTAACAGAGTTATAGAAGAGGCAGATAAATTTGCTGCTGTATCCCAGCCAAAGGCCATCAAGCTATTCAGATTCCTTCCCCCCTCTCACCCATTTATCCATGGATGGTTTCTTGGAGAATTTATGTAAGGATGGCTGGCTTATGCACAGCCACGTCTGAAAAAATCCCCAGACAGCAGGATGAGATTGAATGGCTTGTGAGATTCCTGCCCTGCCCTGCATATCATCCGAAGCTCCCCTCTGACCAGGAAACAATGCCTGGCCTTCAGTCTATCTCACGCAGAAGGTGAATGCAGGGGTGGCCGCCATCATTTGGTAGGTTAAGACTGTCTACACACACACACACACACACACACACACACAGGGTGAGCAGCGCAAAGAATCCACCCATGACATGATCTTGATCTGAGGAGCAAAGGGAGAGAGAACAGTCTGGAGCTTCATGCTTGGCAGGTCTTTGCAAATACTTGCAAAGAAGACTTCGTCATGCTTGAAAGCAGCCAGGTGAGCAACAACAGCTGGAAGACACCAGCAATCCTTGCGATCGGTTTCAATAAGACTGGCTCGCCTGGAGCCTCCTTTGATACTCAGAGCATTGTGGGGGAGGGGAAGGGAGTGGGGTCTTAGAGTATCTCCTCCCTGCCATAAAATTAAGATTAAAAAAAAATTGAGAGAAAGAATTCTTTCTGGCATCCTTTAGTTATTTTATTTTTATTAAATTACTTGTATCCCACCTCTATTATTTTTACAAATAATTCCAAGCGGCAAACCCATGTGACACACCTTCCTTCTCCTCCTATTTTCTCCCTAACACCAATGAACCTGAGAGGCGAGTTGGCTTTCATGGCTAAGGTGGAACTAGAACTCACCACCTCCTGGTGATCAGCCCAAAGTCACCCAGCCGGCTTTCATGGCTAAGGCAGGACTTGAACTCATAGATGGCCAGCTTCTAGCCTTCTTAATCACTAGACCAAACTGACCTTCATATTAAGGATATTGAATCAGTTAATTTTAATTTACTTTTAATTAAATATATTTATAAATTCTGTTCAGTTTGGTTCTTTTCTCAGCTCTTCCCACTGTTCTGCCTGCTTGGTATACTGCTTAAAGATTAAGCACAACCCTTGGACAGAATAATATTTTATATTTCTGGTTATATTTTGCTTGAATGTTTCTCGATCAGCTTTGATCCCCCTTTTGGGGAAGAGAACATTAATTTACTTGAACTAGAGTTTATCCTTTGTTTAATTTGATCCTTACCCATGTTTGTTGCCCAGACAGACAGCCGTTGGCTATTCATTTCTCCTGTCAAAAGCCCAAGAAATGGAAAGTCATAACATTTTTAAGAGCTGTTGAGCCCCAGAAAGTCTTTACCGGCTTCATCTCAAGTTGTCACTGATTCATACGGACTGTCATGGTGAGAATAATGGAGATCCCTTCCTCTGATTAATCCCAGGAAAATTTCACTCACCTGGCTGGTAGAGAGAACAAATCGATTGCTTGCCAAATAAGTTTCATCAGTAAAGAGGTCTGGCAGTTCTTCGAAGTTTTCTCGGGCCATCTCTCGCAGTCCCAACAGATGGTTGTCGATGGCCATGCCCGTAATAGCCTGGGCCCCAAACAGGAGAAAGGAGGCACAATCGATCATTGCAGCAAGACACCAGCCTATCCATTTATTCTTTGGGATTTAACACAAAACCATTTCCATTTTAAGAAAACAGAATAACAGAGTTGGAAGAGAAGTCTTCTAGCCCAACCCCCTGCTCAGGCAGGAAATCCTATGCCATTTCAGACAAAGGGTTGCCTAGTCCCTTCTTGACAACCTCCAGTGTTGGAGCACCCACAACTTCTGGGGGAAACTTCTGTTCCACTGGTTCATTGTTCTCCCTGTCAGGAAGTTTCTCC
>AZIM01000864.1:289702-304586 GCA_000516915.1 Ophiophagus hannah
CTCGGTCTTGGCAGGATTGAGCCGGAGTCTGTTCCTCCCCATCCAGATCCGTACTGCATCCAGGCACTGGGACATCACAGAGAGGGCATCACTGATATGGTCCAGGGTAGATATGTAAAGCTGGGTATCATCAGCATACTGATGATACCCAACCCCGAAACCACAGATGACCTCACCCAGCGGCTTCATGTAGATGTATTAAACCATGATACCGCTTAAGATTTTGCTCATGGCATGACTGATAGTCTGAATTTCTTATGAATGACAGTGTTTTGTTATTGAATAGGTTGACCACTTACAGTAGATGGTTCTAATGCCCAGGACTTTGGCTGGTGGATACATTTGAAATTGTGGATAAGCACCAGAGATTCTCTCATAGAAAGGCTGCTGTGGAGGCACCCATTGGCAAAAGGGCATCGTTAGGTTGGTAGAGGGCAAACTGAGATAGTTATACTGTAAGGAATGGGGTTGAGAGCCTGAAGAAATTATCTCCAAGACCCTAATCTACTGCTTATTTTGAACCTACAGCTGATTGTCCTTCAACACGCATACACCCCAGCATTTGTGGTCCTACCAAATCAATAACCAACACCAAGGCTCTAATTCACAGGGAGAGAGGCACGAAGAACCCTAAGAATATTGGCAGGATTCTTTGTGTTTCAAAGTGCTGTGAACTAGGATTATCATATTCACTCTGTAGGGAACAATATCTACATAGGTCCAAAGCAGGCTGCATAGAGACCGAACTGAAGTTTCTCCCTACTATGGCCATTTCTGGTTTTCCTTATAAGGTGACATTCTCAAGGTTAAACAGCAATGAAATAGCCAAGTTTAATGGGGAGGGGATGGGACACAACGCCTAATGGATTATTTTCTAATTACAGTTGCTATTGTGACAACACCAGATAAAGAATGAAGACACCATCCTGTTGTTGTATGAATTGTGAATTAGAATATCCACAGGAAAAGGAGATTCCCCTCCTATTTCTTTGACCATTATTTCAAAGAGAAGAAGGAGCATAGTGGCTCAGGTGATTAGGAGACAGTCAGCAAGCCTGTGTTTGATACCCAGGGGTCAGCGTTCCCTGTCAGCTCCCCCCTCTTGAATCGGATTTGGGGCTGCCACCAAGTGCTGCTGCATGAGGGGCTGAGGTCCTGCCATTTGCTCCAGCTCCTGCCGACCTAGAAGTTTGGGAGTGAGTAGATGGATAGGTACCACTTTGGTGGGCACATCATTGGGGAAATGAAAAGACCCCCCAATCGAGCATCCCCTGGGCAAGGGGATGCCACCGGCTAATCTTTTAACCTGGAAGCACCTCGGTGCTTCCAACATGAACACATGCTTTCCAAAGATTTGTTTGTCTGAAAGAGCTCAAGCTTTATAATTCTGGGAATCTCCCTCGCCCACCCCCTCTCTTTCCCTCCCACCACCTCTCTCTCTCTCCCTCCCTCCTCCCCCTCTACTTCACCTCCCCCTCTCTTCTTCTCTCCCTCTTTCTTTCTGTCTTTCCTCCCTCTCTCTTCCCCTCTCTTTTTCTCTGTCTCCCTCTCCCTTCCCTTTCCCTCTTTCCCCATCTCTCTCTACCCCCCTTTCTCTTCCTGCCTCTCTTTTGGCCAGACTTGGCCCAGCTTGGTCCTTTAGGAAAAGAAACAGTCTCAGCTTCATTTGTAGTTGAAAATATTACTTTTACTAAAAGCCAAGTGGTTACAGTAAGCAACGCCAAAATTAAGAGTTTGTGCACAAAGACTCCATAATTAACTTTCCCTTTTTCATTCCACCCCTAACCCCGCCCCCCCATTATCTCCCCATTGTCCAGTTCCATTCAAAGATGTTTCTGTAACTGTCCCTGGGGGGTGTGTGTGGATAGATGGAGTGATGTTCCATTCCATTCCCAGGTCCATGGCCTTGGATGTCTCAGCTGGGACAACAACCAATCAACCAACCAATGTTTTGGTCCTGTAGGGTGGTATTAAAGCAGGTTTAGACAAAAACTCTGATTTCCACTGAGGTTTGGAACAACGTGGCTAATCTTTTCCCTTCCTCAACATGGCTTTTGCTGAAAAGATCAAAGAAAAGACAGTAGATGGCAGCAAAACCATGGAGATTTTTCCCCTGGAGTGTCTTATTTTATATCCATATTTTTTACAGGTTAAGAAGTTCAGACTTGTTTTCAATTTCTTTTAGGAGAAATGCAGATTTACCATTGGTACAATGTATATTTTGGTTTCTGGATTATTTTAATAACATTTTTGTTACTGTTCTTATTTATGCCACAGTGAAATGGTTCCTTTGCAAATATCTCCTTTCAAATCCCTCACAACTTACACATTACAAAAAAAAAAATCAAACATGGGGCTCATAATAGCTGCTGTCTCTAGAGGTCATTAGAGAAAATCCAGTTGCTTTGGTGGGGAATAAAAGCACCTTTGGGACAACCATACCCTGCATGATGGAGAATCTCCATAGAGCTCATCAATATCCCCAGTGAACTGCCACATTAAGGGTTAATAGACCTTTGGGCTGATCAAATACATACAAAAGATACTTGCCTAATGAGATAGCAGGCATACAGTTGGAAGAGATTTCTCAAACACAATAAAAGCCCTACAGGAGTCCCAGCAGTGATTCTTTGCCAATTAGACCAAATTGCAGAGAGAGACGGTTTTGGCTTGATGAACTGTGTGTCAGAGGGATAAGGAGCAATCAGATTTATTGCACTCTGGATGCTGCCCATCTTGGACAACTGCAGGTATGGGCAGGGTGCAGTCAGCAAACAAGTAAGCAATAACAGAGTACAGTTAAAAACCACAACAAAAAGAAACAATAATACACAATTGGAACCCAAATTTCTTTCACACCCCTCCAGGGAAGAATACCAATCAATTTGGCCTGAAGACCTATTGTTCATTTGTTTTTTGTTTCAAATATTTGATAAGGTGCTTTGCAAAGAACAACTATGAACCAAGAAGTCAAGACTTGGGCTGGGCACATAAGTGCAGGCTACATCAATGTTATTGCTTCCATTTAGATTCTGGTTTTGATCATTTTTATTTTTTTCACTTTTGACCTTCGAGTCAGGCTTTACTGCTGGTGACAAGGTAGTCAAGCTACTGCAGTTTTTTGGGTGAAATTGCTGTAGGTATATACCACAGGCCACCCAACCAAACAGAGGAAATAAATGAACTTTTTGCTAATCAATTAACTAAAGTATGTAGGAAGCACAGCGCAATAGCAATGGGGTACTTTAAGTACCCCAACATCAACTCTGTACCAAGTGGGAGATCAAACAGGTTCCTGACAAACCTAGCAAGACAACTTTGTCTCCCAAAAGGTAGAGAAGGGAACTAGAGGGTCAGCCATACTGGACTCAGTTCTCGCTAACAGAGATGAAATGATAGAAGGTGTTCAAATTGCAGGAACCTTATGAGGGTATGTGGGAGTGATGATTCAACATTGGAAGTCAACATTATGCAAAGCACAAGGAATAGAAAAAAAATCAAACTATGGTCTTGGACTTTAAGAGAACTGATTTCAAAAAACTTAGAGAGCACTTGGGAAAGATTCCCTGGATGAAAATCCTCAAGGGGAAAACAACCCAAAAAGCTTGGGAAACTTTGAAAATTGAGATTATAAAAGCCCAGTCTAGTACAATACCAATGAAGAAGAAAAACAAGAGATCTAAAAAGAAACCAGCCCAGAGAACTCTCTGATAAATTGAGGCTATGGTTTCCTACTTGAGCAGGTGGTTGGACTAGAAGACCTCCAAGGTTTCTTCCAACTTTGTTATCCTGTTCTGTCTTAACTGCCAGGAATGTCTTGGCTGGTGACACATTTCAATTTCTTTTTGAGTAGAATATATTCTCCTTTTAGCACTGCAGTAAGTTACCTAAGCTTAATAGAGACCTCTTGCACAGAAACACATTGCACACAAGTCCTTCAGAAGCAGTTTTGCCCTACTGCTAAGAAAGATTAGACCTAATAGGATTTGGGATGCTCATTCTCTCTGTTGCAAAACCAAACCATATTGATTTACTGGGGAAGAAGATGGAACTCACCAATCACATGTTTTCCCTTATTTTGCTTTTTTACTTCTCTGGGATAAATTCAGCAACTTCAGATTGTGTCACCGGATGCTCCTGTTTCAACGATACTCTTGGAAGGTAAGAATATTTGACAACAATATAATATCAAATAACTTCCTGTAAATACATTGTATTTATATGTATTGTTTTATATGTTGTTTGTTTTAAATGTGAAAAAAAATTATTTTTAAAAATATTGAATAACTTCCTATGGGGAAATTCAGCCAAGGTTTATCATGAAATCAATGGTATATTAATAAATATTCAGGCTGACAGCCCATCCAGATTTCAATATACGCAGAAGAGGGGAAACTGAATACACTTGGATATGATTGATCAGCATACACCATTCCTTGGTTTTCAGTGGAAATGTTTGCCTGCCAACAGCCAGATTCAACCCAGATGTATATTATTATAGGCGTGAAATATATTTATGTGATTTATTCCTGTAATATTGAGAGATTTTGGATATTATAGAAATAATGGTTTGTGTTTTATAACTTGGAAATGAAGAATAACCAATATCACTGTTAGGATTCTGGAGTGGGTAAGGGAAGTGAAGATCTACTGGCTTGTATGACATAATGCAGAGTGAATTAAAAATGAATGCAAGCTACCCATCACAACATTGTTCCATTTTCTGATTTATTTTTTAGGAGTTTGTTTTGCATATCAACATTTTTGAGAAAGATCCCAGAGGAGATCCCTCAAGATATCAAAAAAATCAGGATTGAAAATTCTTTGCTGACTGAATTGTTTCGTGGCACCTTCTCTAACATTAGCACCTTGGAATACCTCTGGCTTAATTTTAATAACATCACAGTGATGGATCTAAAAAGTCTTGAGCACCTGAAGGAGCTGAAGGAGCTGAGAATTCAAGGGAATTGGTTGCGTTCAGTACCATGGACAGCATTCCGAGATACACCAGCTTTAGAAATCCTTGATCTGAAATGCAACAAGATTGATGTCCTACCAGAACATGCTTTACGCTACCTTTCTAGGTTGACCTACTTAGACTTATCTTGCAATGAGCTTACTGTCATCTCCAAAGAAGTGTTCTATAATTGGCCTGTCTACCAAAAACTCCAACTGCTGGAGAAGAAAGCAGAAACTGTTTCTAGTACCGTCTTGTCTTTGCATGATAACCCGTGGATTTGTGACTGCCGTCTGCGAGGTTTTGTCCAGTTCATCAATTCTATAGGCCCACCCATGGTTCTCATCAATTCCTATTTAACGTGTGCAAGTCCTAAATCTAGGGCAGGCAAATACTTCCATGAAGTGGACTTGAACAGCTGCAGAAGACCTTCTGTGACATCTTCCAAACCAAATATTACAGTGTTTCTCGGAGAAAATTCAATGTTGACTTGTTTGGTGAAAGCTAATCCTTCTCCAAAGATTTGGTGGAACTATCCATTAAAACACTTACGGGGGTTTAATGGTGAGTGTGATTCCAAGCTAAAACATTTAACGTAAAATATTCTTATTTTATATCAATTGTGATTTTGGGCAAGTAAATTGAGTCTTCCCAATCTAGCAGCGTACCACTGATTTTTATCACTATAACAACAGACAGAAGAACAGTAAATGTATTATTATACTGGGGAGCCTCATTCCCTTTTTGGCATCCCATAATTTATTGCCTAATACATGTTTTTTCACAACATAGCATCCTTCCCTTCCACCCCTTCAAATCAGAATGTCAGTCACAGGATGCTGACTTCAAGGCAAAAACTTAATCTGATCAATACTTTTCTTTACAAAAAAATCCCACACTTAACATTTGTCCTTTATGGTTAAAATAATGAAGTCATAGGTACTGGAAAGTCTTGTCCAAGATCCTGTAAAATTGCTGCCTGTAAGAATAGGCACTACTGATTTACATAGACAAAGTGTTTGAGACAATAAACTAACTTCTAAATTTCCAATTTAGAGGACCCTGATTGGATTTAATTGGTTTTTTTTCCATGTTGATGAACCATTGATCACTGTGGTAGATAGTCGATATACAGTGTATCATCTGCTTTCTTCTTCTTCTTCTTCTTCTTCTTCTTCTTCTGTCTGTTCTGAACATTGACTGTGATACAGTATATAATATTTATCACAGGAACTAAGCATCCTTAACAGTATTGAGTTGCAGTCATTAAGCACAAGAAAATGATGATTACCTCCAACTGAAATTCATTCGATTTAGCTGAGGAACACTTAAACCCTGTTCTTTCTTCAGCATCCCTCATGCTTTTTCAAAACATATCTGTGCTGTTTAATATTATTGAAAGCCGAAAGGCAGAAACAGATGTATTAGGCAATATTATGTTATTCACCTTTACGTATCTGGGGATCAAAATAGAATCAAGAAAATCATCCAGAGACTGCATTTTAGTGACTGAGTCAGGACACTGTGTGGAGTTTTGTTCCTTGTTTCCCACCACCGGTCTAAAAATCTTATGTCCAAGTTTGTCCCCAAAATAGCTATAGTTGATTGATGTATTAACCTTATACTGATGTTGTTGTTGATGATGATGATTAGTGTATGGCATTGCAACAGTAGCCAGGAGACCAAAAAGCTATTGCAGAGTAGCAGTTTGGCTTGCTAGGGCACCAGACCTGTTATAAGGCATGCTTGTGCACTTCCCAAAATGGGCTACAGGAGGACAAGCTGGCTTCCCATCAGAGAGAAAGATGGATGGCTCTTCCTGCAGCATCACCCAAGGCCCCTCCTTTCCGGGATCTGCCTCGCAAGTGGGCACCACAACCAGGGAAGTTCAGAGCCATCAGGAATCTGACTGCCTGCGCAGAGTGCCAACTCACCTCCCCGCTGATGTGACCCCTATCTATCTATCTTCTCACACAGAACAGGCTTTCAAACTGCTAGGTGGACAGAAGCTGACGCAGGGCCTGGGCTCAAACCACTGGAGCTGAGACTGTTTCTCAAAAGTCATTCTGCCACTGAGACACCATGCCTGATTCTGGGTGTGGATGATTATGATGTGGATACATATATTCACACACCCAACTGTCAACTGTCAATTGATAGTCCAAATGATAACTATAATCCATTTGGATTTAAAACAAAAACAAAATGGGAGACTGCTAAAATAAGCAGACATAATAGGTTGGTACACAAACCTCATTGGTGAACAAAAAAAAAAGTTGACAAAAAAGGAATAAGAACCAGAGGTAATTCCTGTATACAGAAGTATCAGCAGCCTGGACACTGAATGAAACCTGTATGACCAACTGAATTTGGGAATGCCCATCTCCTATCAAGGTTTGGTTGTTTTCAAGACTGCTTAGAAAGGAATCTGTCCATCTAATAAGGTTTGGAGGAGGTGGCCTACTTGGGAGCCAATTTGCCAAGAGAGTCCCATCTGTAGGGAGTCTGTAGCCAAGTGATGGTTCCTCTCATAGATATATGGATGATCATTACAAATTTCTGCTGAGATGTGAAAACCTGATTCTGAGAGAGAGTTTTTGGGGAGTCTGCTTCTGATTGGTAGCATCATTTTTTAAAATGTATATATCATATTTAGAAACTGCCCATCTCGCTCATAGTGCAACTCTGTTATAATTGATGTAGCTTTTTCTGCTCCTTTTAATCCTTGTTGATGAAGTCAGTCTGATTTAATTGGAAAAGAGCAGCATAGAGATGTTAGCACCAAGCAAAACAAAAAAAGAAAAACCCTTCATTTTTCACAAAAAACTAAATCAAGTCACACCATACTCTGAAAGTTGTCTTTGCTATGGTTGGATTTTTTCCCCATTCCTTTGTTTATTGTTTATTTATTTATTACATTTGTATGCTACTGCTCTCTCTACCAAGCAACCTGATTTCAAAAATGGTTGCTTGTTTACAGTCAGGTAGTTATGTTGTACACATCTAATACACCTGGAAAATAAACATATTCATCTAACATTTATGATGTTACCCAGTTTGGGAAATGAATCATCTGCAAGAGAACAGCCAAGCTCAGGAAGCACCCTCAAATATCTTCATGACGGCCCTTTTCCCAATCCCAAATCAATTTTGTGGATGGCTTTCATGCATTCCATAGGGTTATTATAGTTGAACATAGAACATTACATTGCTTGATTCCACTCTCTTTCTGTCTTTCTTTCTCTAGTTTCTGTTACTCACCTGAGCGAAGAGTCTTTCAAGTCAGAATTGGTGATTCCTTCAGCCCATCTTATGGATGAGGGGAATTATACATGTACAGCTGCCAACTTCCTTGGCAATGCCTCGGCTACCACAATGCTGGCCATTCTGGCTCCTCAACTAGCAACATCCTCTTATTCTTCCCCCATCATAGATGAGAAGGCCTACATCAATGTGCAGATTGCCAAGCAGACAGTCTACGGGATTACTCTGGAATGGTATACTGTGGCTGAAAATCCGGTAGAAACCTGGTATACCCTCCATTTTGGCAAATATGATGATGCTAAGAAAGACACTGTTTATATTGGGCCTGGGATCAAGACGTACTCCATTAACAATTTGCTCCCTGCTACCAAGTATGAAGTGTGCATAAGTCTGAGGAAACAGGTGCCTCCAAAGAGCCAGTGTATTGTGTTTGTGACAGGAAGTGACACCAGTGAATTGGAACAGAGAGGGCAGGTGATCCATATCATTGTTGTTATATGTGCCATGGTGTTGGTAGTCCCTGCTGGGATGTATCTATGCACCTCGGAGGCCAGATGCAGCTGCAAAGAGAAATGCACCAGCTGCTGTGTCAAGAAATGGAGCACAAACATCAAAGGCACTCATACAAAGAGCAAATTTGATAGTTTGCCAGGAGGCAGTGAAGAGGGACTGTGCCGCCAAGACTCCGGTGATGACCAGATAGAGCAGAAGGAAAGCAAGGAGAAGGAGGAGAAAGCCAAGAGGCAGACAGCCGAGGGTCCAAACAGTGCTGATCTCTATTAGCTATCATCTGTGCCCCCACTAGGAGGAGAGACAGAAGCATTCCATCCAGACAAATGGGTAGATAGATAGTTAGATTGACTGACTGATCAATTTAACTTGTGTGCCTCCTCAATTATGAAGCAGGAGGAGGAGAAGCAGGAGGGGGAGGAGAAGCAGGAGAAGAAAGAGGAAGAGGAAGAGGAGGAGGAGAAGGAGAAGGAAGAAGAGGAGGAGGAAGAGGAGGAAGAAGAGGAAGAGGAGAAGCAGAAGGTTGAGGAGGAGGAGGAGGAGATATAATGTTCCAGTTTTAACAACTGTTCATAACAAAGACAAAAAGTTTGGATAGTAAATGTGGCACTAACTGGAGACACAGAATAGAAAGTCACAAAATACAAAGACCTACAAATAGAAGCAGAATGATTGTGGCAAAAGAAATCAAAGATAGCAACAATAGTGATGGCGTCTTGGGAGCAATCTCAGTCCATCAGGAACAACACTTGAACACTGTTGACCAAATCACCATCGGTCAATTGCAAAAGGTGACTTTACTTGGAACAGCTTACATCCTGTGACGATACTGTTAAGGCCATCAAACAAGAGCATCTTGGCTATCCCAGGTCCTTGGGAAGGACTCGATAGGCAGATAAGTATACCACATCCCCTCTAAAGCCTGTCTGCTGTATCTGGCTGACTAGGGGGCCAACCACAACCACCACCACCACCACCACAACAGCAGCAGCAACAACAACAACAACAATAATAATAATACCCAACAACACATTTGGGAGGAACAAAATAGTCCACTAACACTCATAAGACATGAAACCAACGCCGATCCACTGTATTCGGGACCAATTGGAACAGCTAAGTTTTGAAATAATTGTGAGGTTGAAGGTTGTATGGATTTACAAGAGACACAGTTTTGAAAGTCAAAGAGGGAGGCTTAGTTTCCAGGTCTCAAAATATGGTGAGACCCAGAAGGAGCAGATGAGACCTAGATCAGTGAGTGAGAATGACAATACTATTGACATACAATGACATACAAGTTCCAAAAACTACAGATCCTTAAGAGGAATGACTGCAACCTGGTGTAGTTGCTGATGCATTGAACTAGGGATGAGAAGATCTACAATAGAGTTGAGTCAACTCTTTGCAGAGCAAGCTCACTTGTGACATTGTTTCTCAGCCAGACTTGTGTTACAAGATTGTTGTGGAGATGAAGTAAAAAAATGATCCCCACATAAGCTACCTAAAACATCTGCAGAAAAGCAGGATCTGAAGGAAACTGTAACAATAGCCATTAAAAAACCTGAACCAATCCAGGTTAGTGATAGACAAGCGAATAATAGTTTACATTGCCCAACAAGAATATCTGACATTTTGGCCATTTGATAATAGCAAGCAATTTACGAAACAAGGAACTATAAATTGTTCATGGACAATCATATGGTTGAAAACTGGCTGTGTTCCTTGGACTGATTGGATGACTAGATTAATGGGGAGGGTGGGAGATTAACGATACTATTTCTTTTTATTGTAATGGTTTGTTTTATTGCATACAATTGGATTTGGAAATGCTCAGGAATATGACTAGAAACTGCTAATAACTACATTGGAACATCAAGGGAAAAAATGGTTCAGTAACATTTTGAAGGATTGAAATCCTCTTTCTTAGGAAGAAAACTGCTCTGTGCAGAAAGTGCTCATAAATTCAGCAGAATGCAAGATCAAAGCAGTCATGGATGGTATAAGGAGAGGTTCTCTTGAAAGGTAAATTATGCTGTTTGCCCTTTGCTTCATTTATGCCTATCCACATTGTGTTTACTTCTCTAAAAGAGGTTTTGGGAGTTGATAACACATCTTCTTCAGCATCAAAAGCCTTCAGGTACAGTGTGGGTCCATATTTACAACTGCTCCACATGGAGTCCACTAATTAGATCTCATAGCTGTCTTCAAGATGGCAATATCATGGAGAACAGGTCAGTTGCATTGACTCATATTTAAAAATCATGGAGTTGGCATGCCAAGTTCCTAGACAGACATTCTAGGTATTCTGCAAGGTTTTGCCCAATGAGAATGCTTCTTGAAGGCACATTTTCTGCCTCCCTTGCTGGCCTAACTCAACCAGTATGATCCAGTGGAACGTCATAGACTTCCCAAGCTGTTACATTTCTCCCTTGCAAATCAGGTCAAGCATTTTAGTTACAGGATGCAGATTTAGTTTAGCCATTCTAGTCAGCTTGGCCTAGTGAACAGAATAAAGCCAATACAGCTTTGTAAATGAATGTATTAAACAGCAGAGGATGTTAAGGTTATTTGCTATAGAAAGCATCAAGCACAGACAGTCTTCTTTGTCATTGCAATGTTTTGATGTTTAAGAACAAATATATGTGCATGCACCTGTTTAGACAGAGATCCATAAATGCCAAAAGAGACACACCATGCCCTCCAAGCAGGAGGGTCTCTTTGCTGCAGAGATTTCTTATAGATAATAGAAGCCGTCTATTATCTCTGAGAAAGAAGTTCTGCAAAGGTTTGGCCAGACAATTCATAATCATTTTTCTCCATGCAAAAGTAAAAAATAAAAAATTGGAGGGAACTTCACAGATCCTTTGCATTACATCTACATTATGCCATTGTAGGGTCATCAGTCTTTCTACACAGAAAACCAGCTTTTTGGCGTAACCTAGGAAAAATTTAAGAGAAGAGTAAATTTCTCTTGTGTTACAATAGAAAAGCAAATGAAAAGATGGCAGAACATGCTTATTATTTCTCAGCTTCATGCATTGTTTTCCTGAATAATAATTCTCCAAGTTCATTGACAATCAAACCATGGAAATACAAAAGATAAGCAGATCAAAGCCATCCAAACAACAGCAAGGGAGCCGGCGCCATAAGTATGTTTAAAAATAGGATGCTTGTTAGAGTTTGAGACGACAGAAGCAATTTCTCTGCAGTCTTTTGGGCATCTTTGTATACAATTCTTTCATACATTTCTATATATACTTGACCTCCAGGCAGAGTTCCTGCCTATACGGTATATATCAAATGCCATCTTGAATTAAATCTGAAACATTTCACCCACTTATGTTGAGAAGAACAATACATAGAAATTGTGATTACTTTTGGGAAGAGTTTACATTCTTTTCCCTGTGAATTGTAGTCACTTTTCCAAGGCCACTCAACAAAAATTCCTACTAGGGATTTCAACAGTGTTCTTCTCAGTCCAACCTTCTCCTATTATGGACCTCATTATATCCTACTTCCAAACTTTTATCTAGAAGATCAAGGCTTTCCAAACTTGGCAACGTGTGGACTTCAACCTATGGACTTCAGCTCCCAGAATTTCCCAGCCACCATGAGGAATTCTGGGAGTTGAAATCCACAAATCTCAAGGTTGCCAAGTTTGGAGAACTCTGATCTAGCTTATATGTTGTAAGCCACTCAGAGTCTTCTGGACTCCAAGAAACCATCATCATCAGAGAGAAGAGAAGGACCAGGGGAGACAGGATAGCAGTCTTCCAATACTTGAGGAGCTGCCACAGAGAGGAGGAGAGGGTCAAACTATTCTCCAAAGCACCTGAAGGCCAAACAAAGAATAATGGATGGAAACTGATAAAGGAAAGATTCAATCTAGAAATAAGGAGAAATTTTNNNACAGTGAGAACAATCAACCCATGGAACCGAAGTTGCCTTCGGAAGTTGTGGGAGCTTCATCACTTGAAGCTTTCAAGAAGAGACTGGACTGCCATTGGTCACAAATAGTGTAGGGTCTCCTGCTTGGGTGTGTGGGGGGTCCCTTCCAACTCTGTTAATTATCATCACCAACATTATTGATGTTTTTCCAACCTAACCCTGTGGTTGGTTAAAGGATTATGCAACCTATTTGGACATTGCTACATTGGGTAAAACTATACTAACTAATTTTCTTAATAATTGTCCTTCTTAGAGATGTCTGCTCTGACAAGTCTTACATTTTCACATCCAGAGCATGTGTGATAGCAGCAAGTCTTATTTAACTGAAAAAAGCCAGCTAATTAAAAAAAAATCAAGGTTTTGTATGGTTGAAGTTGTCAACAGCTTTGAGATGTAGCTAGAGAATGGGGTGAAAAGAAAGAAATCGGCATGATAGGGGAGACGCAATTTATTAGTTTTATTAGTGAAATCACTAGATGCTTACTTGATAAAGTACAACAGTTTACTCCATAAAGAACAGCCATGGACTGGGAATAAGTCACCAAAACTGGTTCCTCCTAAATATTTTAAAATTATTTTGACGTTCAGAATAGTATCTCTTTTGAAATATTCTTATTTTGGGTTGGTAAAGTTGTACTCAAACAAAACCTGAGTTCCTGGAAGGATACCACCAAGTGGTTTTCTTGACAGTAATATTAAAGTGATTTGGGATTGCTGTTTGATTTGTGGTGTGTTTGATTGATTTTCCAATTCTAGGGATTTTTTGATTTCCAAGTCCTAATCAAGCCAAACCTGCTTAGTTTTCCAGCCCAGATTAAAACCAACCAGAGGTTGCCCTCTGCAAAGTCTGCTAACCTTGACTTGCCAGGTTATGGGCTGCATTGGCTTTCTACAGGTCATTGGGGCAGGGGCTGATCCAGGACTATGTGAAATAGAACCCCTTCAATCAATAACTTGGGCAACAGACTGACCCAGTCAAAGAATCTCCTCCTGAATCTGGAGTTAGTGACTCAATGATCAAGTATACCATTGGAAGGGATGCCATTAGAACCCATTGTGTTTCTCTCTACCTGGTCACTGTTATCCCTCCTTGGAAATCCCAGGGGAAGATAGGAAGGTTCTTCAGCTCGATCCCGCATCAGGTCACTAGGGGAGACCTGATAGCTGTGTCCCAGTATTTGAGGGGGTTGACCTATTCCCCAAAGGGCAAGAATTGGCAGGGCAAGAATTGATGGATGGAGACTAATCAAGGGGAAAAAACAACAACCTAGAAATAAGGAGAAAGTTCCTGACAGACTGAACCAGGAATCAGCGGCCTCCAGAGGTTGTGGGTGCTCTGGAGGGGTTTAAGGAAAGATTGGACAACCATTTGTCTGGAATAGTTTAAGGTTTCCTGCTTGAGCAGTGGGTTAGACTAGAAGACCTCCAGGGTCCCTTCCAACTCTGCTATTCTGTGCTTAAACCTCCACTTTAAGTCAATCCCTTCCACCAATGCTTTCCCAGCAGAGCTGCCCTCTTTGTCATGATTTAGCATTAGAGATGCTTTTGAGCCCTTTCCGTAAAACACCATAAATTTTTACCTCCCAAGCCCAATTAGTAAAATAAATTGAATAATTCCTTAATTAGGATTTTTATAAAAAGTATTCAAAGGTGCTTTGCTGACACAGACATTTGTGGGTGGGAAGTTAAAAAACAAAGGTTGCCATTCAGTGGGTTGGGCTATGATCTCCCTTGTGGAGACCATTTGCTGATACGTAGAGGGAAGAAGAATTAAAAAAAAAGAGAGAGAATTTGGTTTTGTAAACATTTTATGTCACTTGCTTGGAGCAACACTATGTGTAGAAATGAGTCTGCCCTGAAGTGTTTGGAGTACATCAGCCCAAACAGGATGTTCTTTGGCAATAATCTCTTCCTACCATGATGAGGTTCAGGAAGTTCCAAGAGAAGAGAATATCTGTCACTTATTGGGGTTCAACTGAGGAGTCCTTGGTGCTCTCTGAGCTTGGTTGCTTGCTTGCTTTAGATCAGGGGTGTCAAACTCGATTNNNTTGAGGGCCGCATCAGGATTGTATTTTACTTCGGAGAGCCAGAGTGGGCATGGCCAGAGTGGGTGTGGTCAGCTTGACATCACTCGTGTCAGGGGTGCCTGTGGTGGCCCGAGCCCTCTGCCAGAGAAAACAGGCTCCTGAGCTCCGTTTTCGGCTG
>AZIM01000864.1:304600-316941 GCA_000516915.1 Ophiophagus hannah
GCCTTGAGTTTGACACCTCTGCTTTAGATTATTATTGATTAGGGCTTTTTTTTTCAAGCAAGAAACAATTCCCTAATCAAGAACCTACCAAGGATGTCCTCAAAGTGCATTTTCAAAAGGCAACTGGACTTTCTGGTTTTCCTTTGAAGATGAGCTGAAGAAGCTTCTTGGATAAGAAGTGAAACGTCTTCAAAGAAAAAACAGAAAATCCAGTTGCCTCTTGAAAAAGCACCTGTGGAACAATCCATGACCTGGAGGACTGAGAATCTCCTTAGAAATCTACCAAGGAGAAAACCACACCCCTACCAGGACAAGCTACTGTGTATTGACAGGAAACAAACTCCACACTCACACGTCATAATGATGTTACCTAGCTGGGTAATGAAATGTCTGCAAGCAAATAGCCAAGCTCAGAGAGCATCAACAACTCCACAATTCGGGAAGTTGTGAAAGGCCTGGCTATTGTCCAGGTCTTTGGGTGCACTTTTGGATGGAGTTTTGCTTTTGTTATATGTTATCTTATAATATATAACATTATTAACATATTATATGTCTGCTTATGGTTTCTTGTGTGTTTTGTTTCTTTCCATTTTACTTTTGAATCATAAGCTGCCCAGAGCCATTAGCTGTCAGGTGGCGTCTGAGCATCTCCACCGTCACCACTTCTGCAAACACCACCATCTGCCACTCTTCAAATCGTCAGCACATCCCAGGCCATTTCACGTGGTCCACTGTGGTGTCTGCCGTGGCTCCCATTCTGGATCTATCGCTGCTTCTTGCTTTCTGTAGCAGTTCCTCACATTCTACATTCAAAACTTACCTTTGAGAACTTGAGGGAAAGCAGATCATGCCAAAGGTGCTTTTTGCCAAAAGGCAACTGGACTTACTTGATTTTTTCTCTTTAAAAACATTTTGCTTTCCATTCAAGAAGTTTCTTCTGCAAATGTTTTCAAAGGAAAAAAAAACAAGTAAGTCCAGTTGCCTTTTGGAAAAAACAGCTTTGGAACAAGCGAGATGATGTAGTGGTTAAAGCATCAGGCTAGAAACTGGGAGATCATGAGTTGGAGTCCTGTCTTAGGCATGAAGCCAAGTTGGGTGACCTTGGGCCAGTCACTTTCTCTCAGCCCTTGGAAGTAGGCAATGGAGAACCACCCCTGAAAAACCTGGTCAAGAAAACTTCAGGGAGGAACTTTTCCAGGCAGCCTTTGAGAATTGTGTGAACAGAAGAAATATATGTATGATGTATGCAAGTATATTTCTTGACTTGCACGTAATTATGGATAGTGTCAAATCATCCCCCAATCTGGTGGGGCAGGAGAATGGACTCAGGACTCATCAAATTTCAGAGGAAGTCATCTAGCATGCAAGAAGTTCCTAAGATGAAATTAGTTTTTATGCATCTTTCAAACTCATTTTTTTACATCACTGGAAAACCCTAAACAAGATTGGCCAGAATCTGCATACATTTATCTGGGTGCAGCAAAAATCTCCCTCCCTCCCTCCCTCCCTCCCTCCCTCTCTCTTTTGGGTGAGTAATTTGGACTGAAAAGGTAACAAATCTGCATGAGACACTATCACAACCTTCAAAAGGAAAAACAGTTGCAAAGCAAAGAGGATAAGGCATGGCATGCAATCCAAGCAGATCAAAGTGAAACACTGATACAAGGTCACTCAGAGCTTCCGGGACAATGGGAAAACAGTACAGAGATGCAAAATAACAGGCCACACCGTAGTCTTGGAATAATACACAAAGTTGTACGCCCCACAGCTCTTGGCATCAAATGTGAGGCTGACCAATGGCTGAATTTCTCATCTCCAATCTCTGCTTGAGCTCGGATACCAGAGCCGCGTCGGCTGTGAAGAGAGCCCCCTTTCTCCTTGCCTGCTTTTTTACCAACTTAGGGCTCAGGGATCCCGAAACGGTGGACAGTGTCCAGGGGGGCTCCTGGACCTTGAAGAGTGGGGCTGACGAGGGCATTGGCCCAGACGGCGGTGGGGGCGGTGGCAGAGATGGCACCTGGGAACTGTTGTTGCTGTTCTCGTTCTGTAAGCTGACGGCGTCCTCCTTGACCGTGAATTTCTCTGCCGCCTTGCTGGAGGACTTCTTGAAGCTCAACCACCCCATCCGGAGAGTTCGGGGTTGATAGTTCGGCCTCTTTTTAATGATCCGCCGTGCCGGCATGATCCTGGGAGACCTTTTATTGCGCCAGAACATGGCAGTAGAGATGAAGAGGATGGCCATGACCATGACCCCGATGAGGCCCGCCAGGACTCCTACGGCCTTCATTGGGTTGTCTTTAGTCTGCAGCAGAAAGGCGGCCATTGGCCCCGTGTGAAGCGTCTGCAAAAGAGCACAAAGGGAAGAGATTACATCCTCCAGACCAGGGTGGAGATTCCACTTTCATTAGTCTCAAAGTCACGACGGCTAGAATGGACCAACCATATTCTAAACCATCTTGATTTTTGGCATTCAGATTGAAAGATCACGGAGCCTGTCAGGAGAATCAATTTGGGGTTCCAACTTGGGCTAGAAAAACTAAAAATGAAATCCAGACAGCTGTGAGAAAAGGAGAAATATTTATTCCCCAAAGCCAAGAGTTTGCCCTTAGGGGCAGCTGCAGAGCAAATGGGGATGGAGACCTTGTTTCATGGGTGGGTGGGNGGTGGGTGGGGGGCTTCCCCTGGGTGTGGAAGTGATGTAAAACTTCACACAAGCCTAAAGAGAATCCTGGCAGCCTTAGGGGGCCCATTGTATAATGGAGCAATTCACCCAGGATGTAACTGCAGCACTCTGACCTTTGCTAGGCAAGGCTGGTAGATTTTGTTAATTGAGAACAGAAATATTCCAGGAAAATTCTAGAGAAGGGCAACCACACCTAGAGTAGTCTACAAATTAGCCCAAAGAAGCTGGAGTTTAGAGGGACAGGAGAACGATATTCCACAGAAATTGTTCAAGATCAGTAGATTATATTCCCTTGTACTCTCTGGGGAATTCCCTCACAAACCGGACTCAGACTGAGATAATTTCACATATGGAAGGAATTTCATCCTCTCCAGAGTTCTACATCTCCAGAAAACAAAACCATTTTTTTAGAGCGAGAGTGAAAAGGATTTGCTAAGCATATCGCTGAATTTTCCATATCAATTATTATACTTTCAGGCTGACAAATTTTTGGTGGCTGAAATTGAGCGTCTTCTGTTCCCCTAGTAGTCTTTTACAGACCCTGACAAAAATAAAACAAGCCACCTTCACACTGATATAATCCATTTTAGTTGAAGAGGCAGGTTTTTTTTTAATCCTATGGCAAATACTCAAGTCACGTAATATGTGCTACAGTCTCTCAAGGTATCGCATTAAAGACAAACGGATGAAGATTTTGTCCAGCAATTTAACACGGAGGGTGTTGTGGGGCTCTATGAATAATTTCCTGGATTTTGGTTTCTGGACAGAGCCTGGATATTTTCCATTTCCCCCCCTGTATGTCGCAGCGGAGACCACCAGGGTTAGAGGGACGGGAGAGAGGCACCCATTCATGCAGATGGCAGATATTCTCCACCAACCTTTCCACAGGCCTAAAAGTTAGACTTTATCCTTGATTTGGTCTGAAAGCAAAATGCAGGTAGTCCTCGACTTACGGCCACAACTGAGCCCAAAATTTCTGTTGCTAAGTGAGACATTTGCCCCATTTTATGATTTTTCTTGCCACAGTTGTTAAGTGAATCCCTGCTGTTGATAAGCTAGTGACCCGGTTGTTAAGTGAATCAAGCTTCCCCGCTTGCCTTTACCTGCCAGGAGATCGCAAAAGGGGGGATTCCGTGACCCTTTCACGACCGTCATAAATGAGAGTCAAGAGTGCCAAGCATTCAGATCCTGATCACGGGACCCTGGAGAGGCTGCAACGGTCACACGTGTGAAAAAGGATCATGAGCCACTTTTTCCCCCAGTGCCACTGAAACTTCAAATGGTCACTAAATGAACTGGTTGTAAGTTGAGGATTACCTGTAAGACGGCTCAGTGCATAAACTCTGGGCATAAGGAGGGAGCACATCTACCAGTGGGACAAAGTCTTATCCTTGGAATAAGGATATAAACAAGGGAAAACCCTTGTCAACAATAGTGGAGGCAAAGACGGGAGGTTCCCAGCCCCAGAAACACCCCCAATAGCCATGGCCTTTAGTCTCATGTACCTCTCTTCCCAGTGTTTTTTCCAGCCCTCCCTGAGCGGTTGACAGGGTCAGCATTATTTGCCCCCAACCACCTGGAGGTCTTCATTTTACCCACCTCGGAAGGAGGGAAGGCTGAGCCAACATTGAGCTGGTCAGGATCAAACTCCTGACAGTGGGCAGAGTTAGCCTGCAATGCTGCATCCCAACCACTAGAGGCATTATTTGCTCATGCAAATAATGCCTCTAGAATAGCTTCCTCTCTTCTGATAGCAGTGCTGCCAAATTCCTCTGGCATAACAAACAAAGGTTTATGACATACTTCCCCTCCATTGAAACTTTGCCCAAACCATAAAAAAGGAAGTTTTTGATGTTATCATTAAAAGGGCAGAAAAAGGTAAGGTATCGGGCTCACCAGCTCAACCTGTGGATTATAAACAACCAGTGTCTGAGTGGAGGGCATCTTTTATTGCTCATTTATTAAATCCGATTTGCTATCTTGGAAAACTCTGTCAACATCTTGGTTGTTGACATCAGACCAACCTTGTGTCAACTTATGGATAATAAATAGAATATATAAAAGCTGAATATAGCCCATGGAATGGAAGACAGGAGCGTTCTTGTCATAAATGTCTACAATTTTATATGTTTTCTGCTAGGAGGAATGAGAAGGTCATTTCGTATAAACCAAGGGTCAGAGAGACAGGTGAGCCCTTCCTACGGAATCGCTCCAAAATGTTCTCTGTCATTCATCTTCATTGCTTTGGTTGTTGGGAATGTCAGACTGCAGATATATGAGAGGGATCTTCTTCTAAGGTACCTTCACATTTGCTCTGTCAACAAATTTTTCAGAAAGCAGACAGGTTTTTTTTACCCACCACGGAGAAACTGTGGCCTATTGATTTCATATAGGATGGAAACATATATAACTTAAATGCATTTCAATAAATGCCCTTATGTTACCTAGCCTTTTTGGTGTCCATTCAAAATTCTTGTCTGTACTGTTATTATCCTATTTTATCTACATTCATGTGTTGGTTGGTTTATAAGATTAATAAGCTTCTTCTTCAATTAAAAACAACTATTAAAGATGCAAAATGTAATACTGAAAAAATGGAGAGAGAGAAGGGAAACAAACATAGCAAAGAGAACTGGCTTTAACAATCACTCACTGAATCAGAGCGTAGAAAAAATTCAGATACAAAATAGGTTCATAAACCAAATATTGCTCCTGGAGTATGCATTTCCAGTTTTTACTCCAGAATTAATGAGGAAAGAGAAGAGTTTAGTTGGACTCAGGTCTCTTGTGGGCACACAGGGCCTCATGACTGATGATGCTTTTGACGCAGCCCCCGGGCTCAGCCCGGTCATCTCCTACAGAAAATTTCCATTGGATGATACTGCAAGGTGTTATCTAACCTCAGTTTAATACAATTACTAGACCCTGCAGTTCTCTGTTGTTTTTCAGCCATCTCCCTTAATTGCCCACTTTTTCCATCCATTTTCTTCTCTTACCTCTTCTCTGATGCCAAGTTTCAGAACAGCTGTGGTGCTAAATGATGGAGACCCTCGATCTTTCGCTTGGATGATCACTGACCAAATGCAATCTTTGTTCTTGGTGATGTTGTGAATGACGTCCAAGGATCGTATGTAAGATTTCAGTTTAATTTCTCCAGAGCTTTGATCAATATCAAACACATCGGCTGGATCAGTCTGCATAATGGCGTAGTCCACAATGTTATTGGGTTCTTCCGCATCTTGATCTACTGCCTGTTGGTGGGTTTTTCCCCCCAGATTGATAAAAAATCATCATTTAATAAATGTTTTTCTATTTTAAAGAAGGCTAGAAAAATTAACTAAATGACTATTTACTGTATCCCTAATATCGCCCCCAGATTTCACACCCATTTTCAGATTATGCATGGAACATGGTATAACATAATTATGGAGTGGAATCAAATTGGTTTCTGGAAGTAAGCTTAACTATTAGAAATTTGAAATCACATTTTCTTTTCAAACGTAGCTATCGTATTCCTGCCGATTTTTTCTCTCTCAGTTTGCAAAATTGGACCGTGATGGCAATGGTGAAGAATCATTATGGTGAAATGGAACCATTCCCTCATTATAAATTTGAGGAGATAGTGGGAGGAGGAGACTGGAAGGAACCCAAAGCTTTACAAAATATTATTTGATTTATATTTCATGATAAACCAATCCCACCAAATAAGGCTCACAAGATATATCTCAAAATTCTAAGAGAAAAAGAGAGAGAGAGAGAGAGAGAGAGAGAGAGAAGAGAGAGAGAGAGAGATTTCTCAACTATTTCTTTCTTCACTGTTGAGTTGCAGAACTTTCTCAGTGCTCTGCTGTGTCCTTCACTTCTTTCTAGAAAGGATCTTTTAAAAACCTTTTGGCCTTTTGTTTTCCTTTCCACCTGCATGCTTAACATTTTCTGCTTTCATAAGTATTTCCCATTTATTCACCTCTATACGAAAGTACAAACTATCCTTTTAAGTATCTTTAGGAATGCAGTGACCTTGATCTGGGCTCTCACTGATATGACTCATTGAGAAGAATGACTTCCATTCTCATCCACCTAATTCTGTATCTTAAAAGTTAATACTGCCCTTTGGAAATATGATAGCATTTAGCTGAGCTGCAGAGAGCTTTGGATTCATTTCCAAAAAAGTGCCTTTGAAAGTCACTTCATTTCCCCCCCCTCAGGGACGTGGAGAAACGATGATCCTGGGAAAAGATGTAGCTGCTTTCAAGAGTTGCAGAGAAGGGCTACTTTCATGTTGTCATGTTCTCCAAACCACCAGATTCTGGGGAGGAATCCAAAGCACCACACAGCCCCTATTATTTAGCTTTTAAGCTTATTATTATTACTATCACGAACCATCTCATCTCAGAGAGCAACAATATTTTGACCCACCTCAACTTTTACTGGGGATCCAATAATCATTGTTTTTTCCTGAATGTTCTCACTGAACTCTGGAGAGTGATCATTGACATCAAGGACAGTGATGAAGACTTCAGCCAAGCTATGTTTTCCTTCTATATCTTCTGCCTTCACAAAAAAATGGTATTTAGAGTTGATTTCTGCATCTAGGATGGCCCATGGCTGAGTGTAGATAATCCCAGTAGATGGATGAATCAGAAAGCTAGGGAGGAAACGGGGGAGGATTATGCTGATCAAATGCATAGACAAAGGAGCACCCTATAGCTCAGAATAACGATTGTCAATATTATTAGAGGCTAGAGATGATCTATTAACCGATTTAGTTGCCTATCCCTTTCATCATTGTTTCAGCATATTCAAAACAACATACAATTCATTTTTTTACAGAATCCCCTGTTCTACAAAGCCTTCAAAACCACCACAATAAATTTACTCTTTCAGATTTGAGACTCACTGAGGTTTTTTAGCAATTACAAAAGCCATTTTTAAAATGGAAAGACACAGGGCAGCCCAGTTGAAGAGCTCAGTTGACTGACTTGAAAAGGAAAACTATCTATCTATCTATCTATCTATNTCTATCTATCTATCTATCTATCTTCTGTCAATCAATCTATCTATCTATCATCTGTCAATCTATCTGTCTATCTATCATCTGTTAATCTGTCTGTCTGTCTGTCTATCATCGATGGGATAGTTGATGAGAAGCAACACTGTCATGGAAACTTCCCGTAGAGGAAATCTTCACACAATGAACCCATCTTGAGATGAATGTTAGGGTGATTTTTTCCCCTTTCTTTCAATACTCCGAACGGAGACCTTGAGAAGGGTAGCAAGAACTACTGAGAACTGCAGCATGAAACACGCACTTCATCAGATCTACAGATTACAGTATGAAAGGGTGAAGATTATTTCTTACTGATCGTTATCCTCTAGCATTGAAAACTAGCAGGTTTTGCATTTAATGTCTTTCAAACTATCTCATCGCTGTCTGCTCCACTCTGGAGACTGCAGTTCAGAAAAACTATCAGTCCCTCTTTCATTTCAAATAATAGATTTATAATAGACTTTGATGTAGACATTTGATCTGAGCAGGAGAAGGGAACGAGGAACACTTCTTTGTTCCGTCCTTGTTCCTTGCCCAAATTAGAATAAGATTGGAAAGAAATAGGAATGCAAATTATCCTACTTGAATATGAGGAGCAAGTTTCTTTCCTCTTATTACTCCTCACATATGCATTTTCCCATAAAATATTCTGTTTATATTAAAATTGTATGTATTTATATGAGCATACATATGCTTGCAAATTGGCATATTATGCTTGCAAACAGGCAAACTTACAGATCTGCTCCTGTTCCATAAATAGAGTATTTTAATTCACCCCAGAGGCCTGAATCTGGATCAATTGCCTGAGGAAGAAGATAAAATGATTACGATGGGAGTCATATTATACAGTTCTGAAAATTGTTGCCTACTTTGCTGCAGAACGGATCATACTAAAGATTCAATATCAGTTTACATGTAAGTGCATAGCAAGGTATTGAAATGGTTATTTTTCAGAGGATGAACAATTTTGGGGTAGAAACTTTTCTTTCTGCTACTTCTTCAACCCAACTGGTCACTATAATCTACCCTTGGGGAAAGAGGAGTCTGCTTTTATGTATCTACTTCTTTTTGCAAATTTTTGGGAGATTACCATGCCTCCTAAAATGCAGGAGGTACTGGATCCAATTCATGTCTATGTCCATTGAGTTAGATGTGACAATAAATAGAACAAAGGATGGCACTTTTGAAGAGAATGATGCCAAATAGCTACACTAGGTTGGAACACAGAATGCAAAATGATAGAGTAGGAAGGGACCTTGGAGGTCTTCTAGTCCAACTCCCTGCTCAATCAGGAGCAGGAGGCCCTAGACCATTCCAGACAAGTGGCTGTCCAGTCTCTTCTTAAAAACCTCCAGTGATGCCCCTACAACTTCTGAAGGCAAGCCCTTCCCCTGGTTAATTGTCCTCACTGTGAGGAAATTTCTCTTTAGTTCCAGGTTGCTTCTCTCTTTAATAATCTTCCATGCATTATTTCTTGCCCTGCCTTCAGGAGAAAAGGTGGACTGCTTGTTCTCCATGACAGCCCCTCAGATATTGGAGGACTGCTTTCATGTTAGTCTAGACATACCCAGTTCCTTCAAACATTCACTGTATGGTTTGGCCTCCAGGCCCCTTATCCTCTTTATTACTCTGCTCCGCATGTTTTCTAGCGTCTTAACATTTATTTTGCATCGTGTATTAATAGGCTGACTGTTAAGGAAGGTGTAAGGCTTTTAGAAAATGAAGGGTACGTACAGTTACAGCAACTACGTTGGAACCCCCGGGAGAATTCTCTGGGATCTTGGCGATGTAGTAATCAGAGGAAAATTGCGGGATGTTATCATTCGTGTCCAAGAGATGAATCACAATATCAGCCGTTGAACTAAATTTCTCAGGTGTGTTCACTTCTACTGCAAGGAGCTAAGGCAGTAAACAGAGGAGTAAGAATTCGCTCTTTTAAAACACATGGAAGGCTTTCCTTTCTAATGGGTTAACATTGGTGTTCAAATGGTTACAGGGCAAAGCCATCGTCCATTGCCAAGCATTATATGTGGCTACCTGGCCATGAATTACCCTGGTATTCTCTAAGGGTATTAGAAATACGAGGTACCACCATTTCAAACAGAGATATCTAGATTTTGCGTGTAAAATTTAATAAGTGGATCTGGTCTGTGAGCATTTCAGTTTCAGTATCTTTCAAGTGTTTAATCTATTTTTCCTGATGTTCTTCTCCAAAAGGTTTGAAGTTCTGAACTCAAGGGAGTCCTTCCCAAAAGGCAACTGGATTTGGTTTTTTCCTTGAAAATGTTTCACTTCTTCTCCAAGAAACTTCGGAATTGAAGATGATTCTTAGATGAGAAATGAAATGTTTTCAAGGGAAAAAAACCTAAGAAAGTCCAGCTGCCTTTTGGAAGAGCCCCTCTGAGACAACTGTGACCTGGATGAACTCAGAAAAGCAAAATCAGAGCCCGCCCCCCCTTTTAATTCAAGCTTGAATTGAAGAAAGTAAAAGCCATCACAATACCTTGAAGGTTAACTCCTGGAACTTTTCGTAATCGATGGCAGCAGAATTCTCCACTATTATTGTGACTTGGGCTTCATTTAGGACTGTCTGAGGGACAACGCGGAAAATTCCACCGGGCCCAACAAGGTGGAGGTTAAATTTAGCATTTGCTCCCTGTGAAGAAAAGACGCAAAAAGAATTTGGCTCTGTGTATGGTGGTGCGAAACAGCATCGCTCCACTTCTCAGGCAGGCTGTGTCCATAAACAAGGTCTTCTCTCTTTATGCTTCATTCCCACATGCAATAGCCACCTCACCCAAATTTCTTTCCCTCAGGATTCTTGTACGATCCCAGGAAATAATGCAGCTACTTTGAAGTGACACAGTGGGGTCCTTGCTGTTCCCTGAGCTAAGCTTGATGGTAACATCATCAGTGTTAGTAAGGAGTGGTGTTTGCAGAGAGGAGGAGGAGGAGGAGGAGNNNNAGGAGGAGGAGAAGAAGAAGGAGAAGAAGAAGGAGAAAGAGAAGGAGAAGGAGAAGAAGAAGAAGNGAGAAGGAGAAGGAGAAGGAGAAGAAAGAGTATGGAGTCTTTGGTGCTCTTTGAGCTTGGTGCTTTTCTTGCAGACATTTCATCACCAAACTAGTAACGTCATCAGTGCTAGAGGCATCATCAGTGCTAAAGTGATGAAGTCAAGTGCTAAACAACTTTTCCACACTCTGAAGCACCTTTTCAAGACTGAACCCAAAGCACTGTGCCAGCTTCTTGTTTTATAGGGTGCAGGATGAGTCTACCCTTGGCAGATCAACAATAAACAAATCAGGCCAAAATGCACCAAGAATAATGATGTTTTGCAGTCTCCACTTCAGGATGCAGTTCTATTTGCATTGGGCTGCTTTTTGTCATAGGAGCACCAACAGTTTATTTGTTATGCATTTATTTCTTTATCAAATTTACCAGCCATCTCTTACCTCAGGGTGACTCTGGGCACCTTACAATAACAGTTGTGAAATTCTGTCTCAACAGTTGTTATTTTCCACTTCAGGAAGGACCCTGAATTTTCTATTATTTAGTTATCAGATTTCTCTAGCTGTCCATCTCATGAGTGATGTATAGTGAAATAACGGGAACTACAGATAGCCAGTTGGTGTAGTGGTTAAAAGAAGGACATGGAAGATGGCTGGGGGACTTTGGGCCTGTCCCCCTCTCTCAACCCAACCCATCACAGAGTTGTTATGTGAGAAAAATTAGGAGACATAAGTTGAATTATTTTGAGTGGCCCAAAATAAAGAGAGAATATAAGTCTACTAAAAAAAATAATACAGTCACATTGGGCCAACACTTAATTATGAACTCTTGTCCCTGGACTAGATTTGATTTTCAATCATTGCAAATAGTACGTGTAGATTAAGTAAGCAAATCTGAAGTTTTCCTTCTTGGGTTAGTTCAGGTTGAAGCTACTCTTGAAGGTTTCCATGGCAGCCCTTATCACCTTTTCTGGGGGGAAGATGCAGAGCACTGGGAGGTCTTCAGTAAATTATTATGCAAATGAATCCCATTGCTCTGCTTAAAGGAAGCAGTGCTTACCCCAGCTAGGATTATTTTTCAAAGTCACGATCTGGGATGGCTTACTTGCAGAAGGATTTGGGCAAGAAAATGAAAGAAGGAACCAGCTAGTGCATATATTTCACCAAGCAATGGAGCAAATTAGTGATACTGTCATCAAGAGAAGGCAATCTCAACCCTAAGAAAGGCCACAAGGCTTGTTGGACACTGTCAAGTCCAGTATTTGTTTTCAAAACCCAGCCTGGAAACACAGAAATCTATAGAAAGCTCAAATCTCCTCCCCAGGTGCACAACAACATCCTGATGGAATAGGGAGTCAACCTCTTCTCCAAAGCCCTTGAAGGCAGGGCAAGAAGCAGCAGATGGAAACTAATCCAGGAGAGAAGCAATCTAGAACTAAGGAGAAATTTCCTGACAGGGAGGACAATTAACCAGTGGAACGAGTTGCCTCCAGAATTTGTGGATGCTCCATCACTGGAGGTTTTCACGAAGAGCCTGGACAGCCACTTGTCTGGAGTAGTGTGGGGTTTCCTGCTGGAGCAGGGGGTTGGATTAGAAGACCTCCA
>AZIM01000864.1:376087-386832 GCA_000516915.1 Ophiophagus hannah
TGGTGGGTGTGGCAGGGGAAGGATAATGTAGAATTGCCAGTCAGAGGTGGGATTTGCCGATTCTTCGAACTACTCAAAATTTCCGCTACTGGTTCTCCAGAACTGGTAAGAATCTGCTGAATACCACCTGTGATGTTGATCAATATCTTATTTATGTCCAGTGATCTATTAGAAAAAGAAATGCATATATCCAATTTTTTTGAGCACAAGTTGGCAGTTTCTCCTTTGTCATATATACATCAGGAGGAGATTTGCTCTCAACCTCAAGTGACTAAATGAGGAATCAGGTCTTATGATGTAATCTATGGGAAATTTGCTTCCCATTTTCTAGACTTTTAAAAATTTGATTGCCTTCAAATGAGAAACATTGCTGATTCTCAATCTGGCACTTTAGGAAAATGTAGGAGAAGCATTTTGAATTTAGCACATCACAAATTGGACTAAAATGTTGTTGTGACTCAAGAGCTCTTGGCAAACAGTTGATGGTTCTCATCATTAAAGATCACTCTTGTTGTTATTGTTTGTTATTGTTATTGAATTGTTATTCTATACAGAGGTTCTGCCTTCTCTAGGTTCAAATCCAACATCTGGTCTTCCGATGGGGAACATCTCCGAGTAACAGTAATCTGTCCTCCATCTTTTCATACTTCTTTTGAAGTGACAGTTGCTTATTTACCTTTTCTACACCTCAACCTGGGAGTTTCCTGCTTCTAAGGGAAACCTTGTTGGTTCACGCCTAAGAAACCATTCTTTGGATCTTGTAAACTTCAGTGGAATAAGTTTCTCATATTTTATCAAGTGGGAGCGTGGTGCTCACGTGGTTAGGGTGCTGGGTTGTAAATCATCAAGCCTGTGTTCGAGACATGAGAGCTGCTGCATGATGGGGTGAATGCCTGTCGTTCCTTCCAGTTCCTGCTGACCCAAGCAGTTTGGAAGCAGGCAATCACAAGTGGATGGATGAGTGCCACTTTGGGGCAGAAGGAAGCCCCCAACCGAGCCCCCTGGGCAATGGTAATCCTTTCAGCCCAGAAGCGCCTCAGTGCTTCTGACACTCAAGCAAGAAACAAGCTTTACCAAGTCAGTTTTTAGTCCTGGGGCCATTTTTCAAGAGTTTTCAAGAAGACCTATTCAACGGTTCCCTCAATACTTTGAATGGCACGAAGGAAAAGCTGCCCGTTCATCAATGCAATATCCATTTAGAGCAAACAAAATTGGGACCCAAGCAAGGTCACACAAACACACAATGTTGGAGTTTTCTCCTTTGTTTAAACAATTGGCCTAGTAAGAAAGAGAGGAATTTTGGATTGGTAAATAGAAATTACTCTCTGCTTCAACTTCATACCATATTATTTTTATGCCAAAATATTCTATTGGAAAACAGTAGGAAAAAAAAAGTACAGGTGCTATAACACAATTGAGCCATGATGTGGTCAATGCTGAAAATCTATTATTGAATTGTTTATGCTTTTCTGGTGGAAGCCTCGCTTGCCTGAAAACCCCAGAATGGGTTTTTCAATTTTTAAACTTGCATGAACTTTCTTGTAAACAAAGAGCTGGAGGGTTACGGATCGAAGGGAAAAATCTATTCAAGGAGAGACAACTGTGAAGATAAAGCTGCTAAGGTGGCAGACTCTTTGTGGCAGGATATTTTTTAAACTAATGAGGTGCAGCAGCTTTGGATTTTGTTTGTAAAAAACCCCACAGTGGATTTTTTCCCCTGAACTCTTCCTGCCTTGAAATTCTTTGTGCTATTTCCCCTCTTCACTTTGGTGCAAACTTTACAATGAATCCATAAAAAAAAATCTATCCCAGGTTATGTTAACAAGCTCTGCTCTAGAGAGAGGAGAAGGGCAGAAAAGAGAGAGGAAAAGTAAAATCAAGAAAAACCAAATGTGCAGATACAGGTTAGGTGAAACCTGGGCTCAGTAGCAATAACCATGAGAGGGATCATGGAGTCCCATTGGACAATCACTTAAATAGGAGCCAGCCATGTGTGGCAGCTGCCAAAAAAGCCAATGCAATCCTCAGCTGCATTAAGAGAGAGGGATAGAATCAAGATTGCATGAAGTTGTAGTACCACTTTATAAATCCTTAGTAAGGCCACACTTGGAATACTGCATCCGGTTTTGGTTACCACGATGGAAAAATGCTGTTGAGACTCTGGAAAGAGTGCAGAGAACATGATTCGGAGGCTGGAGGCTAAAACATATGAAGAACGGTTGTAGGAATTGAGTATGTCTAGCCTAGTGAAAAGAAGGACCATACCACTGACAGGATAGTAGTGTTCGAATATCTGAGGGGCTGTTACAGAAAAGAAGGGGTCACCTATTCTCCAAAGCACCAGAAAGCAAGACAAGAAATAATGGTTGGAAACTAATCAAGGAGAGAAACAACCTGGAACTAAGGAGAAACTTTCTGACAGGGAGGACAATTAACCAGGGGAACAGCTGACCTTCAGAAGTCATGGGTACTCCATCACTGGAGGCTATTTTTAGAAGAGACTGGACAGTCACTTGTCTGGAATGGTATAGGGTTTCCGGCTTGAGCAGGAGGCTGGACTAGAAGACCTCCAAGGTCCCTTCCAACTATGTTATTCTGTTCTGTTAAAGAGACGTCTCTTTTTCCTTTCATATCTGAATTCTAAAATCCAAGCAATGCATAGGAAGCATAAAGGGACAATTATGCCCCATTAAACAAATGCAATGGGAACTACAATTATCCAAACGGCCTCGTGAAGGCTTGTTAAACAAACACATAGTCATGTTTCTATTCGTGAACAGCTAACAGCTTCCAGTTTAATGTTTCCATGTTCAGTGAGATGTCCTGTTCGTGATTATTCCTCCACCCACCCTCACATAGATTAATGGCTGCAGCCATGGTTGAGTATTTTCAGAACAGAATAATTTAGGAACTGATGTCAAATCCAGGATTTACTAATCCAACATTCAGGTTGGGTAATGGATGCAGTGAGGAGGGCCTTTGTTCTTTTGCATCTCGGGGGACTGAAGGGTGAGTTAGACTGATTGATCCAAGGACAGCAGTACCTCGGTACTCATCCTTGGTTCTGGGAGGTGTGATGAGCAGCAAATAAGTACCAAACAAATTTTTCCCATGAGGAATAATGTAGTGAGACACAAGGCAGCTGAAACCGACAAGTGCTAACTTCTTGTGTTGAGTAGCAAGCGAACAATGAGGATAGGGACAAAATTTTCATGTCAAAATGCATTGAGCACCAAGTTCGATCAGTTTCAAAGCAGCTGAGTACCATGGTACCACACTGTATCTTAAGAGACAGAAGTAAGTATACTTAAAACAGCTCCCTAGATGATTCCCAAAAACTAAGCAGGATCGGATCTCCCTGGGAATCCACCAGAAATCACAGAGAGGGAGGCTAGATCGTTAAATAAAAGAAAAATCAGGAAAGAGAAGCACCAAGCACCAGGCTCTATATTGGTGGTAAGAACATTCCACCAATAGCCCCAGTCAGTCATTTGTCTTGAATTCAGCTCAAAGAGACTTTTCCTAAAAAACAAACAAACAAACAAACAAACAAACAAGCAAACAAGCAAACAAGCAGCTCAAAGAGACTTTTCCAAACAAACAAACAAACAAACAAACAAACAAACAAACAAGCAAGTTGTATTTCTCTCACTTTCTACAGCTGAATTATCTTGGGACAAATTGTGTTCTTTTACGGTCTCTATACACACTTAACAGAAAATCTCATTTAACCTGCAGAAACATCATTTGCTAAATGATGCCTGTGGTTTCTCTAAGGGGACCTTTTCATCCCTGCTTGGGAGGCTTTTAGCTGTCTTGTGAAAAAGAGGGTTCTCTTTGGAAAAGGCCCCTCTTTTTCCTAATTCTGGAATCAGAAAGTTCAGGCCAGAAATATCAAATATTAAGGTTGGAAGGGATCTTGAAGGTCTTCTAGACCAGCCCCCTGCTCAAGCAGGAGAACCTATGCCATGTCAGGCAAATACTCATCTAATCTCTTCTTAAAAACCTCCAGTGTTGGAGCACCCACAACTCCTGGGAGCAAGCCGTTCCACTGATTAATCATTCTCATTGTCAGAAAATTTATCCATAGTTCTAAGTTGGATCTCTCTTAAAAGATCTGTGACAGCCTCTCAAGTGCTGGAAGATTGCAATCCTATCAATTCATTAGACTAGACATACCCAGCTCCCTCGATGGTTCATCGTATGGTTTAGCCTCCAGACCCCGAATCCTCTTGGTTGTTCTTCTCTGCACTCTTTCTAGAGTCTCAACCTCTTTTTGTATTGGGATGAGCAAAAGTGGATGCAGTATTCCAGGCCTGTCAAACTGGTGGCCTGTGGGCTGGATGTATCACGCACAGGCCATGCCCACCCCATGTCGTGATACATCAGGATACGCCACGGGACGCAACTGAATTTGACACCCATGCAGTATTCCAAGTATGGCCTCAACAAGGCATCATAAAGGGGTACTAACCCTTCATGTGATCTTGATTCTATCCCTCTTTCTAGGCCTTTCTTTGTGAGGGTCACCAATTCTCAGCTGAAAAGATTTTTTGCTTGCTGTAAATGCTCAAGGACTCTCAGCCCACGTCGACACCTTTGAAAATATAGCTAGTAGGCCTGAGTAAAGCAAGGAGGAGCTCCAAAGCAATGGAGGCAGATTGGCCTGAGGGTGACGCACCGTGTTAGCTGAGAACCTGGACCAGCCTTTGCCCTTGGTCAGCAGTGGCTTCCAGCTAACGAAGGAGGCAGTCAGCCTGAGTGGAGCCAAGCAAGGGGCAATGCTACTTTGCAAAACCTCTGTCCACTCAAAAGACACCCCATGAAGATACACAGACCACCAACGTCCAGGGTTTTGGTTGCCTATGGAGTTTCGTGATCATCCAGGTCACGGGAGGCCCAAAGGTGCTTTCCAAAAGGCAACTAGATTTCCTTGTTGCTGTTGTTTTTTTCTTTGAAAATGTTTCTCTTCTCATCCAAAAAGCCTCAGAACTGAAGAAGCTTCTTGGATGAGAATCAAAATGTTTTCAAAGAAAAAAAACAACAACCAAGAAAATCCAGTTGCTTTTTGGAAAAGCACCTTTGAGTCATTGTTTTGGACCTGAAGAGAATGCAACAAAATTCAGCCCCTGTTGAGGGTTACAGATCAGTCCAAGGACAGTGGAAATATGGAAGCCGATGCAGAAAGACATAACAGTAATAAGCATATACAAATGAATAGAATCATTGCCATTTTACGGCGAGGTGTTATTTTTCTCCACAGATACTGGTGGTATTTATGGTGCTGAATGGACAGCTCCAAAAATAATCCATAAAGTTTAGTTTTTACCTCCTGGCTTCCCGCGATATCTGAATAAATTCTACAACACTCTACACTATTTACAATAGGCAGATGGAGCTTTCAGGTGTATAAGCTGAGTGAGTGTGATCATGAAATACACTTTCTATGCTTTTGCTTCCCGGAGTAGAGAGTGGCGCTCCCCACTCTGCCTTTAAGTCTCAAAGTCTCAAAGTCTCAATAAGGGAGAATATTTGTAGCTCAGGGTTGACATGAGGGGTCTTTGGTACTTTCTGAGCTTTGTTTTTTTCTTGCACACGTTTCATTACCCAAACTAGGTAACACCATCAGTGCTAAAGAGCAAATCTCACTCTCTTCTAGCACTGATAATGTTACCTAGTTTGGATAATGGAACATCTGCAAGAAAACAACAAAGCTCAGATAGCACTAAGGACCTCTCAATCTCAAAGTCTGCCATCCTGATTTGTCAACCACCTGTATTAATATTATCACCTTCAACAGTATCAGAATGGTTGGACTGAGAAAAAAAACTCTACCTAGGTGTTCCTCTCTATGTTCCTCTCTAAGCTCTTATGATCCACCCAACTGCCTTCTTTCTCCAAAAGCAGGAAAGTTGAATCCCTCTTATGCTTTTAGAGTCCTCCATTGGTTCAAATCAAAGCCTTTTTGAAACATCTATGGAGAATCTCCATCATCCAGTTGTCATGGTTGTCTCAAGAGTGAATTTCCAAAAGGCAACTGGACTTTCTTGGCTTTTTCCTTGAAAATGTGTTCTTCTCATCCATGAAGGCTTCTTCAGTTGTTCTTCAGAACTATAATTTAGGTTATTTGTTGTCCTAAATGTCTAGAAGAACTTGTCCTGGAGCATTAGCTTAGAAGAAATGGTGAAACCAAAATGATAAGACATGCATTGTGATGTCATGATATGCTCTCTGCTCCTTTTTTTTTTAAAAAATTTGCAGTTGATTTCTGCACAAGGGGTGGAATTTGCATTGTGACATCACAACACGTGTTTTGTTTTTGGGCATCAATGGGGGTTGGGAAGTAGTGGGCAAACATAGATGAGGTGGACCATGTCTATTTGGATGGGAGGTTCTGATTTGCTTGTCCCCCTAAGCCACAGGACCAATGAACTGAGAGAGCTGCTACTTCTATTTCAATTTTTGCAGCTGAGGTATTTTATTAATTTTAACTGTTCCACACCCAAACCACCCCCCCTTAGTTTCAGTTTTGGATTTTCTCTGACCCACTTCTGAGAAAAAAATGCAATCTTGATGAGAACTTGATATGATTAATGGATGTAACAGGAGTTGGCACTTTTTTCAGGCATCAGATGCCATCAAGTGATTTTGCATGCTCATCTATTATCATCACCACCTCTTTCAAGGAAGAAAAATGGCCAAAATCTTGCAAGGCTATCAAATCACTTAAAGTTTCATCATTTAAGATTCTCGCTGGTTTTGGTCTTGTCGCCCCCATCTTCTGATTCTGGCCATCATTTCTGGTGAGGATGCTCTCATCTTGTGAGATCTGGTGCTCTTATTTAATTTGAAGCCCAAAGATGTACAGAGTGGGTGTAAGGCACCCTGGCCCTGGGGGAGTTGTGAGCAATACGGCGCCCATACCAACTCCTGGCTTTCTCTGGGACATGACGGAGTAGCCACCTCTTTCCAATCCCTTTTCGTATGGTGATGAGACTCAAGAAATGGGCAACATCCAAGTTTATTAATGCCCTTTCTAGCAAGAAGTGGAATCAGGCCAAGTTGGAACATCTCTCAGTGGGACGATTTAAGGAATGGAGCAATGGATTAATGCTAGTCAATAAGCAGAGGAGTGGAAATGAGAAGAACCGAGGGAGCAGAATCTGTAAAATAGATCAGAGAACCCTCAAACTCAGTGTCTTTTTTCAGCCGTGTTCGCCTTACTTATTAAATGGTGTTCTAAACCAATCAATCCATAAGCAGATAATTCTCAGTTCTGCATGCAAAGCATTTGTTTGCCAATAGGCAACTGCTGCTCTTAGAAACTTTGGATTACATATCCCAACAACACCATCCAGCATAATCAATAGCAATTTGTCACTATATCTGCCTAGAACTGAGGGATTATCCCTCCAAAATAAGCAAAGGCAAACTCCTTCGATGCTGCTATCAAGACAGCTACATGCACATGACCACAAAGTCCCTGGAAAACAAGGTTGATGTAAAGGAGATGTTGAGTAGGAATCTGGATTATTTTAACGTATAACAAAATGGGATCCAAATCACTACTTCTGAATCTGCTTTGAAGGGTCCGTGGCCACAGCGAGTGCCCAGCCAGGTCAGATTGTTGTAGTAGGTGCCTCAAATGTTGTAAACAATGTTTTTGAAGAATGGACTCATTAAATGTTCTTCATATGCCCTGGAAGACAAGGGGGCATATTGTTTAACTTTGCTAATTAGTAAACGTGAGCTCCTGTGTCTCTCAGTGGGGACACATTTCAATAAGCGGTGGCAAATTTAATTGGTATGTTAGGGGCAGGTGAACCTATCTTCTGGAATTATTTTGATTGTATAGCACAGATTAAAAAAGCGTTGTTGATTTCATTACCTAAAACAGTCTCTTCCATTTTTAATGCACCTGCTCTAAGAGGGGCTAATTGTCTTGTGAAAAGAATGGCATTGCCCTTGGAAGAGAAATGTTTCTCTACCTATGATTGGCACCCACATGTCCAGGAAGTTGAATTTTGACAGCAGCCATCTTAAATTCTCACCCTCTCCCAACATATGATTCCTCTGGGGCTGTCAGGCATCCCAGCTTGGTCAGTTAGAAAAGAAAGACTCTCAACTCCATCATTAGTACACTTTACTAAAGCCAAGTGGTTATGGCATAGCAAAGCCGAACCTGATTTTTCATGCCCAAATCATCTAGTTAATTCTTCGCTTCTCCCCACCTTTCCCCCTGGATAGCTGCCCTGGTCCAATTACATTCAAACAATTTGTTTGGGTAACAGTCCCTGGCTTGGCAGGTGGGACTCAGTTGGTGAACTATGAACTGTGGGTCACCTGGAGAATTTTTGCAGGAAAACCTCAGAACTGACTTTGCTTCTGCTGTGCCTAGATGGGTCTTTCAATAAAGCTACACTCTTGGTAATTTAAAAGAGCTGAGATTTTCTGTGGTTGAATGTGTCAAATGGGATGGCTGACACCCCTCCCCCCAGTGCATATGGCAGACTGGCATCTGGCGAAGCATGGCTGGTGCAGCAGGTGACCGTCCCAACAGAGGCATTCTGGGAAATTTAAGTGGCTATCCATTAGGGTTGCCAAGGGCTCTTCTCTGCACCAGATTAGGCTGCCAGGAGAAAACCATCAGGGACAGCTTTGCCGAGACTGCCTTTTGAGGTGGGCCGAGTTCTCTCTTGCTATCTGTCAGGATGCTCTGGGTCATAAATAACCAGCACAGAGCTGAGATGTAATAGATAAAAACAGTGGCGGGGCAGGTTTAATTACATAGCCCTGTGTTTACGTGCTCTCCTGTTTGTTCCTGATATTTAAAGAGCCTCGTTAGCAAGGCAACTGGCCAGAATATGCCTGCAATAAATAAAATGAAATGAACAGATGTCTACAAGGTTTTTTCCCCATTTTTTATTTTGAGCTGCATGGCTTGCAGAGCTCCTGAGCAGCAAAGGAGCAAGGAGCTGACCTCCCAAGAACGTGACCAGCACAGTTTGGATGAAATCCAGACATTTACTGATTTTCCATGCTCCCGCCTTTCACTGGATAATTACATGCTCATGTTTTTTTACATGAAAAGATGAAATGTTTTGGGAAGCAGGCATTAGACTTAGAATAACTTTATTGTCACTTTGAATGTACATTAATCGGCACCCATTAAAATGAAATGTCATTGCATAGAGCTCTCAAAGCAGGGGTGGGATGCTACCGGTTCTGCCCGGTTCTATAGAGCTGGTAGCTCTGAAGAGCAGCAGAACGTGATCACCAAACCAGTAGTAACGCTGGTTGAATCCCAGCCCTGTCTCAAAGGGTCACCACCTCCAATATACACTACATAAATATGACAAAATCAATCAATCAATAAATACAAAATCATGCATATACCCACATATATTATATGACACAGAGAAACAACACAGTCCAGTTTGGATGTATACATGTACATGGCAAGAGAAATGAATCCTGTGAGTTTGCCTGATATATGGCATATAGGGAACAAAGCAGTTACAGAATCTGATAGTCCTGCTAGAAATACTTTGAAACCCACTCCCAGAGGGGAGAAACAGAAGCAGACCATGGGGTGGGTGTGTTTTGAACTCTAAGCACATAGCGCTTATAAGCAGCATCCTGAATAACAGGAAGCGAGCTTCCTATAATCTTCTCCGCTGTCCTCACCACTCTCTGTATGTTTTTTTTTTTTTGCTGTAAATGCAAAGAGGCTTATTTTTGAGAAGAACCTCTTTGCCACCCTGTGGCGGATCATCTTCAGGGTGTGTAGAGAGCTGTGTGTCAGGATCAATGGCTTGGAAACCAGTCTCTTTCCAGGGCACCTTTAGAAGCAGGCAGTCAAGATGCTCGAGAGCTCCAAGAATGAAAAAAGGAAACAGACAGAAGGATTTCTGTATTAACTTGGGAATCAGAGGATTGGCTCTGTCACAACACCTGATGGGAACTTCTAATGGTTCTATCAGAGAAGGGAGGGGGGGAAAGGATGAATGTAGTACCGTAGCTTTTCTGCCAAATGAGGTGTTTGTTCTTCATGTCTGATTGATGGATGGAGGCTGATGGAAGACTGGAGGCTAAAACATATGAAGAACAGTTGCAGGAATAGTTTAATGAAAAAGAACAAGGAGTGACGTAACAGCAGTGTTCTAGTATCTCAGGGGCTGCCACAAAAAAGAGGGAGTCAANAGAACTAAGGAGAAATTTCCTGACAGCAAGTGGAACAGCTTCCCTGGCATGATGCTGACCTAGGAGCTGCTAAGAGGACAGAGAACCAGAGAGCCAGACTGGGAATTGGCAGGTTTCTCCACCAATGAGGAAATGGCTTGCCTGCCACCAAAACCTCAGCATCCCAGCTCTGCCATCTCAAAGCCTGGAAACTGTGCTAAGCTGATGTGCAGAGAAGGCAGCTCAGGGGCCGAACATCAAGCCAACATGGACCACAGATGCTTGGCCCTAGCCTTGGAGCAGGGCCAAAGGGTTGCTTGCTAAAGGTCTGAACTGCTCAGTTTAGGCTAAAGATTGCACTACTATTACTGTTAATCTTCTCANNNNTCCTTATCACCCATCCCCTCCCACCTGTGATTGTAGGACTGTAACTTTGTCGCTTGTATCCTTACGGTTTATATTGACTGTTTCCTAGTATGATTTGATTTCTTATTGTGCCCTATGACTATCATTAAGTGNTGTCCAATCACACTTGACCAATAAAGTATTCTATTCTATTCTAT
>AZIM01000864.1:456368-466637 GCA_000516915.1 Ophiophagus hannah
TTTCTGACAGGGAGAACAATCAACCAAAGGAACAGAAGTTGCCTTCAGAAGNTGTGGGAGCTTCATCCCTGGAAGCTTTCAAGAAGAGACTGGACATCTGTCAGAAACGGTGTAGCATCTCCAGCTTGGGCAAGAGGTTGAACTAGATGACCTACAAGGTCCCTTCCAACTCTTTTAATCTGTATCTGTATCAAGAATCAGTCTTTCGCCCTGAAATAAAGCCTCATTGGAAAATATGACAGTGAAGTCCACAGGTTAAACTGTGGGCACCTGATTAATCTGCAAGTTATCGATAATATGCATATTGTTAATCTGTGTACTGTTGTGTTGGTTTGAGCCAAACCTTTTACAAGCCTGTTAAACCCAAGCTTTGCGTCCCATTAGGAAAGCACAATCAACAGGAAAGCTTTGGTGAATAGAGTACCCAATTAAAGGTTTGAACTGCCCTCTTTTCCATTTATTTGCAAAAGCCAAATTTTAGCAAGTGAAGCTTCCTCCAAGATGACGGCCATGCTTAGATAAAGTGTGATTTCACTTTGGGGAAGAAAAAAAAAGGAGTTGCCAAGAAGGGGCATTATGGGGAGTTAGTCATGTTTACTCACAAACAAATGCCATTTATTGCAGGTTGCTTGCAATCCCAGGCCATTTGGCTACTTAAAGGATTTGCCAATTTCAAGGCTGCAGCATCCAAGCCGTAATACGAGTAGCTATAGATAATAAATCCAGTCCTTCTAGTGCAGAGCAAAAATAAATAAATATTCTGAACCAGGAATGCTGAGTAAATTCAAAAAAGGAAGTGAGGTTTTCTTTTCTTTTTTAAGGGGGTGTCATAAAAATCAGGCTTAAGGCAGGGAGAAATGGAGGTCAGAGCTGGGCCAAAGGGGGAATGCCCACTTGCTGAGATAACCAAATAACAGAGTTGGGAGGGTCCTTAGAGATCTTCTAGTCCATCCCCCTACTCAAGCAGGAGACTCCATACAGTTTCAGACAAGTGGCTCCTCTTGAAAACCTCCAGTGATGGATCATCCACAACTTCTGAAGGCAAGCCAGGCTCAAACCATTTAGGAACCATGAACCTAGATCAACAGGCACTGCTCCTGAAATATAAATGTGTTGTCCAAAACTTGAAATTTCATATCCACTACTTAGCTATTTTTTCCCCAGCATTGGGCCTTCAAGAAACTTTAGAAAACATTTCTCTTTAAGGGCGAAGAGACTTAGAAGAACAGAGTTGGAAGGGACCTTGTAGGTCATCTAGTCCAACCCCCCTGCTCAAGCAAGGGACCCTATACTATTCCTGACAGATGTCCATCAAGCCTCTTCTTGAGAGCCTCCAATGATGAAGCACCCACAACTTCCGAAGTCAAATTGTTCCCTTGGGTGGCTTTATCTTATTTCTAGGTTGAATCTCTCCAGGTTGAAGTAGATAGTTGACTAACCCTGATCTTGGTCTTCAGGAAAGTTTTCAAGGCTTGGGCGTTACTAAGCCCATCATGGGAGGTAAGCTATATGGGGTAGGGGGAGTGGGATATTTTTGTGCCTTATTCCATTGTCCTAATGGGGTTTCTTATGTTCTGGTTTCATGACTGGAGGCCTTTCATGTTGGGCTTAACAGAGTCTTAGGATTCCCTGATTTGGTTCAACCATTCTGCTAAAACTTAATGTTGGGCAGTAAGAAACCATGGTTAAAAGAGACTTGGTTTTGCAAGCTACCTCACCCCAGGGAGTATATTCAAGGAATGTACTGCAATTCAAGGCACCAGCTTACCTAGTTTTTGGAGGGGATGATACTGCAAATCCCATCTTCCCCAGCCAGCATGGCCATTATGGTTAAGGAGCCTGCAATAGATGTCTTGGAATATTCAACCTCTTCCATAAAGAGAGACTCCTAATCCAGAGGCCCAAATGGGGAGACTTTGGGTTCTTAAAATAGCTGAATTTAGAATCTCCCAAGAGCCTTCAGGCCCCAACTTCTCTCACCCACCTGAGACCAGATAAAGTGGATTTTTGCAACCAAATTAAGAGCAGAGACCACTGAAGGCCCATTGGAGGTTCTGAAGGCCCAATCCTGTTTCCTTGCTCTTCTTTCTCTTCTTCTTCCTCTTTTTCCATTGTGTAAATAAGAAGCGGGACCAAAAGCAAGGGTTATTTTAAAAGGCAAGAATCCTGACCTCCCCCTACTCCCCCGATTGGGCAATAAAGAAGCCCAGCGGTGGGGAGGGTCAAAGATTGAACCCAGGGCGGAAGAGTATAAAAGCCCCCTCCCCAAAATATCGGCAGCCTCATCCGACCTCTTGGAGATCCAATTCGGGCCGTTTTCTCCTGCAAAGAGATTTTACTTCGCCATCCAAAATGAACCCCAGCAATTCAGGTAAGAAAGCACCTTTGGGGCGCCCTATTTCTCCTCCTCGGTTTGTCCTTTTCTCTCTCTCTCTCCCTTTACGGGGCAAAGCAGATGGAGGGTGTCGGCTAGCCGGGACAAAAAACGTTTTCTAGCCCGTTTGAGGCCGCGAATTGAGCGGCTTTTGGAGAGAGCCAGGCTCGGGCCGATGGAGCAAAGCGTCCAATTCGTTCCAAACCCGGTTTTACGGGTGAGAAAACGCGAGGAGGGGGATTTCTCTGGGTTTGGGGCGNNNTCGCCCGGGCCACGGGAGGGCTGCGATCCGCGCTCGCCGATTCCAACGAGTCGGGCGAATTGCGCGGTATCCTAGGGTTAATCCTGGGTCATTTATAGAGGCATTCGTGCGTCCTGGAAACTGGAAAAGCGGCGTCGTGTGAACGGGAGCTCACGCCTGCTTGCCCCAAACCAATAAGTTAACACAAGGCGGCTAACCAGCTCGGTTAAAAAAAACCTCCAACTGGCCCTTTAATAGGGTCTCTTGCATGAGCAGGGGGTTGGACTAGAAGACCTCCAAGGTCCCTTCCAACTTTCTGTGTTGGATCGGGAAGCGTGTTGGTCGATGCGTTTCCCCCCCCCCTTTTCTCTCTCTCTCTTTTTGGGCAGGTTCTGAGAAGTGAAGCCCATGGGGCTTCGAGAAAAGGGGGCCGATTCCCAAACCCCGAACTCCTCCACCGCGTTCAGACATAAGCCCCATCTAGGTTGGGGGAAGGGGTGGGGGACGCGGTCTGGAGGCGCGGATCCTCTCCAAGTTGCGCTTCACGTTGCGCTCTTGTGTTTTTTTTGTTTTTTCTCCCCTTCTCCCCCTTCCCTTCCCTTCAGGAAAATGGGCCAAACTCGGAACCCCCAGGGGCGAGCGAAGGAAACGAACTATTTATACCAAGGAGCAAGTAGCCCGCCTGACCGAGGCCTTCGAAGCGCACCCGTATCCCGGTTACGAGGCCCGCGAGCGCTTGGCGCACCAGCTCGGCATCCCGGAGGCGCGAATCCATGTAAGAAGGGATGGATATGGGCCCCTCCAGGCGCGACACACACACCCGCGACCAGGGGCAAAGCGGGAAGACTGTGGGAAGGAAAGGAACTTGGTCTCCGGCTTGGAAGGGACCTCGCTGCAGCCTGGATGTGATCTCTCCCCTTTGAAAGAATAAAAAGTCTCTCTCTCTCTCTCTTTCTCTCCTTGCTTGTTTTTTCCCCAGGTCTGGTTCCAGAACAGAAGAGCTAGGCAACCGAAGCTTTCGAACTCCGTGGAAAGCGGAGAAAGCAGCAGGCAGGAGGACACTCCAGAGTCGAGGCTAGCATCTGGCAATCTGGACTATTCATCCCTCCCTGCTGGACCTGTTTGGGGTGACTCCAGGCCCCAGGGGAGCAATTGGACCTTCCCAGCACCCTCGCAAACGTTTCAACCGCTGGAAGGGAGCCAGGACATTGCAGCTCCTTCCACCTTGCAAGTCCCAGCAGCGCCTGTGGAGTCTGCTCTCCCAGTCCTGCACAGCTCGTGGGACCTCAGTGCTCCTTCTGGATCTGGACTGGTCCCCACACTTCCTCCCCCTCCCCCACAGCACCACCTCCTGCAACCTCCCCATGAGACCTACTCCTACCCCCCCTACCATCTGCAGCAGCAGACTCCGCAGCTGGGGCAGCCTTACTATTCCACCCAGGCCTGCTCCTTTCCTGATCCAGCTTTGAGTCTCCACGGAGTCTCGGAGCTGGAAGGACCTTTGGGCTTGACCCAGGGCTCAGCTGCTGAGGGAGAGATGCCCCAGCCTGGTTTTTATGGGAACGAAGTGGTAAGCTGGGAGAACTGGAGGTAACTGGTCTGTATGAAGAATCAGTCTCTGGATTTCTCAGCTTGCACTTTCTACGCCCATCAAAGGCGCCCTTTATTTATTCATCAGAGCACTTTGTTTTAAAGGGGAGGGACACATCTTAAAAAAACTTTAAAAAGAATGTGTGTCTGAAAATGCTTCTCAGGGAGGGATGATGTGCAATAAACTTTGTTCTCCAACTTGGATGGTCCCTGTTTTCTTATTCCTAGAACGAGGCCAAGTGGAAAACTGATTTCACTTTTTTAAAAAAAGGAACTTGTCAGGGGAGTGGATTATGGGGTGTTAAGTCACGTTTACTCACAAACACCGTGTATTTTGGATTCAGTAAGAGGGGAGATTGTCCTACGTTTGCAGATTTTTGTCCTATGTTTACATCTTTCCAAGCCAGAGCAGCCAAGGTGGAAAGGAACACTTATCTAGAAAATGGGTGGAAACTTCCAGGCATCTATTTTCCTTTCCTTTCTGTAGGAGAGAGGGAAGGGAAGAGAGAGACACTTCTGAGCCAATATCACCAACCAGAGTCAGAAAACTATGGCTTATTTTGCAGGGGTGTCATAAGATCAGGCTTAAGGCAGAGAGAACTTGGAGAAAGACAGATTAACCAAAGATGCCAAATGCCCCCTTAACTGAGATATTTGACTAACCCTGATCTTGGTCTTCAGGAAGGTTTTCAAAATCCTGGGTGTTCCTGAGCCTGTCATGGGAGGTAGGCTATATGGGTGGGTGGGAGAGGGACATTTTAGTGCCTTATTTGGTTACCCTAACCATGTTCTGGTTTTATGGCTGGAGGCCTCCTTAGTTGGGCTTAACAGAGGTTTAGGATTCCCTGATTTAGTTCAACCATTCTGGTAAAACTTAATGTGGGCGGTTTTCCTTTGGTGCCATGAGAAAATTGGAGTTGGTAAAAGAAGCCATGGTTAAACACCTCAAAAAACAAGCAGCACTGATTTTTCTGGATGCACAAAAAGCTTTTGATAATTTAAATTGGGAATTCTTTCTATATCAAAGAGATGATGTTTGAGCGAAATTTTGAAAAGATGGTAGTGGAAATTGATTCCTTGTGGCAAGTTAGTGTAATGATTAACAGTGACTTTACTGGAAGATTTAATATAGCCAAAGGAGTGAGACAGGGTTGTCCAATGTTACCTCGAATCCTTATTCTTGGAATAGAAATTTTGTTAACACAGATCAGGAATAAAAAAGAAATTACAGGAACCAAGATAAAAAAAGGAACCATTGAAGGACCAATCCTGTTTCCTTGCTCTACTTTCTTCTTCCTCTTTTTCCATTGTGTAAATAAGAAGCAAAAGCAAGGGTTATTTTAAAAGGCAAGGATCCTGACCTCCTCCCACTCCCCCGACTGGCCAATAAAGAAGCCCAGTGGTGGGGAGGGTAAAGATTGAACCCAGGGCCTAAGAGTATAAAAGCCCTATCCCCAAAATATTGGCAGCCTCATCCAACCTCTTAGAGATCCAATCTGGGCAAATTTTCTCCTGCAGAGAGATTTTACTTCGCCATCCAAAATGAACCCCACCAATTCAGGTAAGAAATCACCTTTGGGGTGCCCTATTTCTCCTCCTTGGTTTGTCCTTCTCTCTCTCCCTTTACAGGGCAAAGCAGATGGAGGCTGTCAGCTAGCAGAGACAAAAATCGTTTCTAGCTCGCTTGGGGCTGCGAATTGAGCAGCTTTTGGAGAGAGCCAGGCTTGGGCGGATGGAGCAAAGCATCCAATTCATTCCAAGCCTGGTTTTACAGGGGAGAAAATGTGAGGAGGGGGATTTCTCTGGGTTTGGGGCGACGCCCTTCATCTGGGCCAATCCAGGCTTATTCATGCGTCCTGGAAGCTCGGAGAGCTCGTAGCTGCTGCCCCCTACTATCAGGCCTTGCTTGCCCGCACCATTAAGTTAATACAACCTGGCTAACTAGCTCGGTTGGTAGGTGTCTGCCCTGGCATGGCATCCTAGGTTTAATCCAAGGCTAATTTTTTAGGGCGAATGTTAATACAACTTGGCTAAACCAGCTCGGTGAAAAAACCTCCCACCGGCATGGATTGGGAAGCTTGTTTGGTTGGTGGTGGGGTCTTTTTTCCCCTTCAGATTATAAGAATTCCACCCTTCCAGGGTTCAAGCTGATTGCAAAACCGAGGAAATGTTGTGTGGATGCAGTCTTGATTCAGGCATCCTGTCCAAATTGTGCTTCCCGTTGAGCTCTTTGTTTTTCTCTCCCTTCAGGAAAATGGCCCAAAGTTGGAGTTGCGAAACGTGAGCAGAAGAAGAAGAAGAAGTGAGTGATTTACACAAAGGAGCACGTGGCTGGGTTCACTGAGGTTTTCTAGATGCACCCCTACCCCTGGCTAGGAAGCCTGTGAGAGCTCGGCAACCTGGAGGCCCATATCCATGTAAGGACAGATTGTCCCACCAATGAGGCCAAAGGAGAGACGGGAGAGGAGAAAGAGCAGAGGGCTCCGAGAAGCATGGTAAGTGAAAAAGTTTTCAGTTCTTAAGAGTGTTGAACTCTCTGAAGCCTTCAAGGCCCCAACTTCTCTGTTCCAACGAGAGGTCAGATAGAGTGGGCCTTTGCAACCAAATTCAGAGCAGAGAGAACTGAAGCTCCTTTGGATGTTTGGAAGATGCCAAACCACTTTGGGGTCCAATCCCATTTCCTTCAGGGTCTTTTGCCTCCTCTGGAAATCAGTGGAGGATTCAACAGCAGTGCCCATTTTCAGCCGTCTTCTTAAAATATATATATTTTCATAATGGGCTGATTCCGAAAATGAGCAGACAGTGGTGTGGTGCCATGTGAACGTTGCCTAGAGGTATGAATCCTGCCCTTTTTCCTTCCAGAGACAAATTGGGCTTCACATTTCTTTCCCCTTCAGGAAAATGGGCTGAAGAGAGGCGAGCAGAAGAAGCGGATGATTTATACTGAAGAGTATGGAGGCTTTCCAAGTGCACCCTTTGTTTTTATGGGGTAATGTTCTGGGTTTCTGGCTGGAGGCCCCCTGAGTTTGGATCAACACAGACTTAGGGTTGACTGGCTTGGTTCACCCGTCCTGCTAACTCTTCATGTTGGGCAGTGTTCCCCTGGTGCTGTGCGAAAATGGGGGTTGGTAAAGGAACGGCCATTTTAAATTGTACTCTTAAAATATAAATATCTATTTACAATGGGCGAATTCCAAAAAACCGAGAAGATGGTGCTTTGTGAACACGGCCTAGAGGCATGAATCCTGCTCTCCTTTCTTCTGGAGACAAATTGGGCTTTGTATTGTCCTTCACGTTCCTTTTTCCCTTCAGGAAAATGGGCCAAAGTCAGAGCTGAGAGAGGAAGTAGTAGACGATTTATACCAAGGAGCATTGGCCTCTCACCAAGGCCTTCGAGGTACATCATCTATTAGGCCTGAGAGCGCTTGGCATCCCCGAGGCCCTGAATACATGTAAGAAGGAAGGTACTGCACATCCCACCAATGGGGTCAAGGGATATCTGGGGACAAGAAAGCGAAGAAGGCAGAGAAAACCAAGGCCAATAACAGGGCTGGTCTTGCTCTCTCTCCTGGTTTTTCAGGTCTGGTCCAGAACCGGAGATCCAAAACCTGGAATCCATTTGGCCACCAGGAAAAGTGTTGGGCAGGAGGCCTCCTAAGTCAATTGGCAGCATGGACTTCTCCACCCTGTCAGCAGGGACCTGGAATTGGATGTGTAGCTGAACCTGCTTCTCAGTAGGGGCGATTTGCAATAAACATTGTTCCCAAACTCTGGTTTTCCATCTTTTTGTGGGGTTTGTTTCTGGTTTTGTAGCTCTTTGTGTCCTGAGCTTGGCTCTAGAGAGGCTTAGGAGGCCCTGGCTTGCTTCATCCATCCTGCTAACCCTGAATGTTGGGCAGTTTTCCTTTGGTGCCGTGAGAACATTGAGGCTGGTAAAAGAAGCCATGGTTAAAAGAGACACAGTTTAGCAAGTGACCTAATGCCAATCACTACATTGGTTAGGGTGTGTTGCCATTCAAAGCACCGGCTTACAGTGGGATCTAATTTCTGGAGCCGCTGATCAGACTGTGCTAACTGCAGGTCCCAATTTTCCCAGGCAGCATGGCTAATTCCAGTGATGGATTGAAAGAGTCCTTCAATAAATATCTGAGACCAGAGTTCAAATCTTCAGCTTCTCTTCAAAAAGATACCCCCCTCCCCATGAAGAGAGACTGGAACCCAGAGGCCTGGCTGGTTCAATGCTACCCAAGAGAACCTGGAGGCTCCTTAGAGAGCCCCAAACATTTCAACCTTTGGGTGGGAGCCCAGAAGCAGATCCTTCCCCATCACAAAACAGCCTCTTGGTTGGATCCATTGTTCCAGTCCTGCAGAGCTCTCTGGAGCTATGGATCTCCGACACACTACCGGGATCTGGAGTGGTCCCCACCTTTTCCCAAGAACACCCTCTTCTGCAGAAGTGTGTGGACTTTTCATTCCTCTCTTTGGGGTGACTCAAGGACACAGGGCAGAAATTGGAGGGCAACCCACAAGGATTTCAGCCTTTGGGTGGGAGCCCAGAAGCAGATCCTTCCCCATCACAAAACAGCCTCTCGGTTGGATCCATTGTTCCACTCCTGCAGAGTTCTGTGGATTGGGGCTCCAACATCCCATCAGGATCTGGAGTGCTCCCCACTTTTCCCCAACCAACCCAACAGCCCCACCTCCTCCAGTCTCCCAACTCCACCCCATGACCTATATCCACAACAACTGCAGCATCCTAAATGCCCCACCTGGAGTTTCTACTGTACCCCCACACCTTGCCTATGTCCTGATCCAGCCCCATGGGGTCTCCATGGAGCCTCGGACCTAACAGGGCCTTTGGACTTGACTTTGGGGGGAAACTAGTAATGCCCCAAAGCCCCAGGCTGGCCTATAGGGGAATGGAAGCTGGGAAAACTGGAGGGAACTGGGGAATCAAGTCTCTGAATATCTCAGGAGGCTACACAGAGTCTCAAATTGAGGGCTACAGTTTGCAATTGAATGTTACACTGAATGGCACATCCATTAGCCACTTCAAATTAAGTTTTGGCACTGCACTAATTTATTTGTCAGAGCACTTTGTGTTGCCAAAGGGAGGATATCTATTTTAAAAGGACTGAATGTGTATTTGAAAGTCCTTCTCTATAGGCACCATTTGCAATTCACTTTCTTGAACTGGTTTTTATATATATATATATTCCTATATTTCACATGAAATAAAAGAATTTTCCAGGAAGGTGATTTATAGGCTGCTAAGTCGTGTTTACACACAAATTCCATGGGTCAGATGCCATCATGGGAGGTGGGATATAGAAGGGGGCACCTGTGGCTTTTTGGAGATGGTTTTTATGGGCTTCATGGCTGGTTGCCCCTCCCCACACACACACCCAGTTTGGATCAATACAGACTTACTGATTCACTGGCTTGGTTCACCCATCATGCTAACTCATCATGCTGGGCGGTCTGAGCAGATGGCGCTGTGTAAATGCAGCCTAGAGGCGTGAATCTCCTTCCAGAGCCAAATTCTTGTCTTCCTCTTATTTCTTCCTCCCTTCAGGAAAATGGGCCAAAGTCGGAGCTGCGAGAGGCGTGAGTGGAAGAAGTGGATGATTTACACCAAGGAGCATGTGGCAAACTTCATGGAGGCCTTCCAGGGTGCATTGTCTATGAGGCCCAAGAGCATTTGGCATCCCGGAGGCAAAAATCCCACAATCTTGGAAGGAAGTCATGATTACAATTATCCCCAAAGAAGGCACTTCCGGTTCAGGCTTCTTCGGTGATGGACCGAAATCCGCGATTGTGTGCGGTTTCAATCCATGCTTGCCGCCAGAGGGCCCCGATCTTCTAGATTTGGGGCTGAAGCCATCCCGTAGAGGTGGCAAAGAGTGAGGAGACCACCAGCTGAGTTGAGGGGAGCTGCATCACTCCTCCTCAGCTTGGCATTACTCCCTTTCCTGAAGGCAGTTGTAGCGGTGGTCAGAAATGGCCACCTCAAAGAAGAACCCGACAGACAAGATTTTGCAGGAGGAAGGTGGAAAGAGAAAGT
>AZIM01000865.1:2034-20460 GCA_000516915.1 Ophiophagus hannah
CATGATGTTCTTCTTCTGCCTGGACCTTCAATCTTTCCCTGATTAATTGAAGTATGCCGTATTTTTCCAGGTGTCACCTCACATGTCTGAAATATTCTAACTTTCACTTTTTAATGGTTTTGATGATTTCCCTTGGCTTTCCCAGGCAGCTTATCACCTCCTCATTTCTGATTTTGTCAACCCAGCTTATGCATATCAGTTGTCTGTAAATCCACATATATTAGTTAGGAAAAGCAAATATAAGCTTGATGGTCAGACCTGAAATATGAATCCCAGTCCTTCGATTATACCAAATCAACTTGGGTTTGAAAGCCTTCTTATTCTATGTACATGCAGTGTTATAAAAATAATGGTAATACAAATGTACTAAATAGTACACAAGTGAATTGTCTACTAAAATATTATTTTGTAAAGTCCTTACTATTTGGCATTCAGTTATATCAATCCCTCTAGCCTAGTCTTCTGTCTCCCTTCCCTCCACCCAAAGTTAGTTCTCCATGCCACTAAGCACACTAAGCACATTCGGTTTGTTTCTTTTTGATATCCTTTTGGGCCCACAGGCAACAGGACTTTTTGCTTGAATATCATACATAAGAAGAACAAATGATATTCTGCACCAGAATGCTGCTGAGCATTCTTTCTGTCTATGAATTATGTGAGCCTGTAGCTGAGAAGAGGGGGAGGGGGGAAATAACAAGACTCTTATATATGGAGCCTGTTTTCATGCATGAGATGAAACAGTGCAGTGTTGAATAACTACAGCCTTATTATACTCAAGATATAGAACATGAGATTTCATAGCATATCCAAAGAGGTGATGAGCAGTTTGAGGGTCATGGGGGATTTATTTGTTAATTTCAATTTCAATTAATACTATTGCCCAACTCAAAATAATGACGGAATATGGTTAACAATTAAAACCCAGCAATATAGTAATAAATACATAACTGATAGTTAATATAAAGCCTAATTCGCCTCCATCAAATCAGCATCAGCATAACCGTTTCATTAGGTACGCCGTACATTCTGACCTCTATGCATTGTGACATAGCTTGCCTTCAAGGCCTTACAAAAGTCCAATCTAAATTTTGATAATCTGATCACAGGGGATGCTGCAATGGTTGTAAGTGTGAAAAATGTCATAGGTCACTTTTTTTTAGAGCCATTGTAACTTCCAATAGTCACTGTAAGTCAAGAACTACCTGTATAAGAAAATTCATATTATTCTTGGTAGAATTGTATTAATACTCACACTAGTCATGAATTAGTGAATATTAATGAATGAATTTACAAATTAGGAAAGCAGAAAAATATTGTCTCATGATTTACCATAAAGTGTTGCTAAAATAAAAATCTATCTATACATTTTAATTCTCATTCACTGCCTAAAATATTTTATTTTTCTTTGGAGGACATGCAAGATGTTCAAGTGATACACAAAAATATTTTATTCCCATGTGTCCTTTCCTCTATCATGTTGATCAAACAAAGCATAATTAATTGATCACTCAATTTGCACTTTAAACCAAATCATAATTTTAGCTGATTGTATGCAACAAACTAATTTATTTCCAAAACAAATCAATAAATTAGTTTGCTGAATACAAGGGACTGACATAGCAACATTTTTGTTGGCTAATCAAACCCCACACTTAAAATATGTTATAGGTTTGTTATGGTTTAGTGGAATTTTGGCTGTAATTTATTGAGAAGATTGGAATGACAGAGTTTGGAACAGTTTAGATTTTTCCTTTGTATGAGGTTTGTCAATTGAAATAAAGATTAAACTATGTTCTTTCCTTAAGTAGGTAGAAATGTAGGAAAGGAATATTTTGTTCATGAGAAAGGAACAAAATCTCAATTTAAGAACATTTCATAGTATGCCTAACTTTTCTCCTCTTTTATCCTAAAGTTAAAGGATTTCACTATCTGTACCCAGTAATTGTGTACAAATGACACAGTAGTATATCTGTATACATGCATGTTGGTGGAACTGCAATTCCACAAAAAGAACACATGCAGGAAATCACCACTCCCTGAAAATTAAATTAACATGTATTAATTACAATTAATTGCAATTAAAACAAGGTCATCCTGTTAAAAAATTAGTTGATCTGTTCCTATTCTGATGTACAAGTCTGTCCCCAGACCTAAATGCAATACACATGTATATGAACATTAAGAGTTCCCTCTTTACTCTGAGCCCAAACAGCAAAAAAACAGAATGGAGGTACAGAAATTAAAAAGGAAAGAAGGAAAGGAAAGGAAAGGANGGAAAGGAAAGGAAAGGAAAGGATAGGAAAGGAAGTACCAAACTGGATTGAAAACAGAAGGAAAGAAAAAAGAAGGAAAAAAATGAAAAAAAAAAAGGAGAAAGATTTATCTAGAAAAGAAAAATAGACTTAATAAATATGTGGCACCATCCAAATAGTAGCTAATCCTCAAATGTATCCATGTTTTGCAACATAGTATCTATAGTCTTTTGCACCTTTTCCTTTTTTTCAACAATTCCTTCAATACTTAACAGTAATAATTTCAGAGTACAAATCATATTCTCATTCACCAAACAAAAAAACAAAAAACCCAGGTAGAGTTATTTACACACAAAAAGTCTAATTACTTTTAAAAATGAGGCCATGGAAGACTGTTAAAATCAATGCTTCCAGCCATTCAGATTGACAGCCATTAATTCTGTTCAAAGCTGGATGATTCACAAAAGTGTTTTAAAGGGCCCTTGTAAAGATTACTGGCTTTGCAATATTTTGATGTAGATTTTAGCCTGGAAGCTGGCTAACAAATTTGCATTTGTGGAACCGAGTTACTATGCAATTTTTTGAAATCAAGTTGGGCCACTTAAAGTTGTCAATTGGCAAGGTTAAATGCAAAATTAAAAAGTAAGAAAGGCATTTCCAGTCATTTCCTATGAAGCAATAACATGTATTTATAATTGCCATAGTCAGAAAATATAATCACATGGTAGCAAGCAGACTGAAGAAATATGTTTCAGTTATTGTAAGTATTGACTAAACTGACTTTATTCCAAAGAGAAATATAAAAGGCAATAGTTTGGTTTGTAAGTAATACGAAGAACTTAAAAACAAAGCAAAAAAAAGAAAGCTGCATTTATCTCTTTGGATATGGAAAACATTTTGTACAATTCCTGCTGGTAGTACTGAATTTAAAAATTTTTAGAGTTCAGTGTTTAGATTAAAAATATACAGGTGGTCTTTGCAATATGACTTTCATAGAGTCTGCCCATTATAGTGGTGATGGCCATTAAGCAACCCCTATATCCTGCTTTCCCTGATGTGGCTGTTAAATGAACTTATGGGTTTTTAAGTGGAGCATAGTGTGCCTCAGGACTGAGGTAGACCCTTGGAGGTGCTTCAGTGACTGTAACTTCAAAATGGGTTGTAAGTAGTTTTGTAGGTCTTATGTAGCTTTGAATAATCATTAGGTGACTGGTTATATCTTGAGGACTAACTGTGAACCAACTGCATTATGGCTAATGGACTGCTCTCTGTACATTTTCAAGAACAGTAAAGGAACCAGGCAAGGATAGCTGCTCTCTACTTTATTTTTCATCAGTGTGGTAGAAATACTGGCCGAAAATTCTGAGGTGATAAACAAACAATAGGTTTCCGAATTTGCAGAAAGGAATATCAACTTAAATGTCATGAAAATGATAACCATCAAGAAGGTAATAAAAATGAAAATTCATTTATTCAGCTTTAGAGAATATTCTGGATACAAAACCAAAAATCTTTCAAGATTTTTAAAATAAGAAAAATCAATTTTCCACAAGGAGAGTCTGGTTGTCAGCTCACTGAGTGGAATACATTGGTTTGTACCTGACAAGCAATAATCAAGAAATATACCAAAATAAAATTAAGTTATGAGTACCTATTAAATGAGACCTTGAATGTGAATTTGTTCATTAAAGTTATCTTGGTTAGAATTAACTGCAGTTATCAAAATGAATGTACTACTCAAAATAAATTATCTATTCCAAATGGTTCAGACTTGCAGAGAAAACTCTATAGGTAATCTTTACTTAGCAGGAGTAACTAAGCAAAGAACTAAGTAACATCTTCATAAGATGCAATTCAGAATCTAAATCCCAACATTCATACATACATACATTTTTCTCTAACCAATTTATTTCACTTTTCTGATACTAATTATAGAAATAATAATAGAAACGAATCTATTTTGGTTTTGAGAACAATAAGATTGTATGTTTTGGATTTGGGTATGAAGGAAGGATAAACAATAAATTTAGTGCAGATTAATATTTCATGTAGAAAAATTGGCAGAACCATACCATCACAGTTTAAAAATCCAAATTAAAAGAGTTGTAATAGTTTTGACTATAATAAAACAAGGAATTGAAAGTGCTTTACTAAGTGAGAAGATTCTTTCACTTCCATACATAGATAATAAGAAAAACAGATTCTTTCTTTTAGGAAATATAGGGTACTTAAACCTAAAATTTCAGGCAGTATTTCTTATAGCAAGAAATGACATGCAGGGAAAGGAGGAGAAAACATGCATATAAATAATATGCATATCAACATTATTACTTATGTATATGCCCCATAAAAATGAAAAAAAAACCCACCTCTTATTGTACTTCCTCTTGTTTTATCAATTATTTATTTACCACACCTGTTTTTCTAATCTTTCCTTATCATGCTTCTTTTTCTTTTTTCTTTATAAAGTATGTGTGCTAGATTTGTTTAGTAATTAGTGATTTTGAATAGACTGGGGCTATCAAACTCCCAGCTTATGGGCCAGATGCTTCACACGCTGGCCATGCCCATACCTGATTTAGCAAAGGGAACAAAAGTCCCAATTTGTCACGTGTTGCTGTCGTGATGACATGAGTTTGACACCCCTGGTATAGACTAAATGATTTGCTTCTACATGGTTTAGAATCAGGTTTAAGTCAAAAGAGAATTGCCTGTTAGCACTGACTCCAATCCACACTACAAATGTATTGGTAATATTTAATAACCTTGCACCTGCACCATGATCTAACAGTGGGCCTGGGATGCATTACATGAGATGACTAAAAGGATTGCTAGCTGCAACTGAGAGATAATTCCTTCCTTGTAATCATCAGAGATTATCGTGGAAATGGGATGGTTCAATAATAGTGTAGGAGCATGAGATGCTAATTGGCAATCAGTTTCTCACTGCAAATAAGCACATTTAGAGAATCCAACCTTGAAGTCCCCACCTGAGATGTCTTGGTCAATTAGTGGGATTTCTAGGAATAAATGCAACATTATACTTCTGCCTCTCCTGTAACAGATAATCTATCAGGGCAACCAGGTGTCTTCTTCCAAATCAGAGTCTAAGCCCTAAAGACTGAGATAACAGGGCTTGTGGTGAAAGTTGAATATGTGGACATACTCCTCGTAATGTTTTCTCCCATTTTTTTGTAAGCTAATGGTCAGTTTTAAAAACAGCATCTTTCAGCTGTGCAGAAGACTGTAATGTTGAGTGAAATGAAGCTTCAGCTGTATCTCTGCATTCAGGTCAAGGCCTTTGAGGTTGGAGGATGGAATCAGTTGCCCTGGACTTGACATATGGACTGTTAATATTTTTAGATTATTTAAACGTATTAGTTTACACTTCTAGTCAGCAGAGCAAGAGATGTTGTGCCAAGTGCATCAATACTTAGCATCTTTCATTCTTGCTTCATTAACTAGTTCCTCAATTTTGTATAAACGCAGCATCATGAATTCTGTCATCACGAAAACAGAAGAGCTAAATGTTTCATTATGAATCAGATACACATCCATGGGTGAAAGACAGAACTCCTGGTAACTCTATCATCTTATGACTTCCAGGATCATCAGATGTTTTTCCTCTTTTTCAATGTCATGAGGTCTCTTGTAATCCCTAAACATGTGGCCTTCACATATACAGGTTTTATTATTGAATTTCATTCTGCTTTCATCATTGTATATGTTGAGATCATCTCCATTTGGATGAAATGTTTCTGGCTTCCTCTGTGACTTACCATTTCTTCAAGTGATTACATAATATTCCCAAAGTCATTAATAATGTTAATCATAACTAATCCAGGATTTTCCTGATAGTTCCTTAGAGATGGCTGTGTACAGCATTTCTCTTGTTTGGAGTTGCTATAACTTTTCAATGTTAAAGTTAAACATGACAACATAAGCATGCATTTAAAGTGTCTGCATCAGTTGTTTCAGTATTGTCTTAAACTCCTCTTGTCATCCTAAACCAGAAATATAAAACTGAAGTAGAAAGTACTATGTTTGGGATTCAGAAATCTTGTATGCAGTCCCAGAACCCTTCCAAAATTTGCTACCAAATTCTAATTTCCAATGTATAAAAGTAACAGAGGCCCTTTATGTTTGTCTTACCTGGGAAGAAGCAGATTGAAGGGAAAGTGATTGCACATGACTGCAATATGTTAGCAACAAAAACATAGAAAAAAACATAAATCAATATGTATCTAATCTATTCTATTCCATTCTACTCTCAAGATTATGTAGTCATGTGCTTTTATGGAACATGTGTTGTGTTACATTAGCCTTAATGTTTCTATTCACTAATTCACTATTCAACAAGGCCATAAGCTACAAATTGGTAAATTGATACCCTATTTGTGATATCTTGACACTTGTTACTTCATATCTTGTGAACTCTAGAAAAGATTAGGAAGGCAGTTACATTATGGTGTTTCTTTAGAACAAGACACATTTAATGAACTATTGCAGGCAAAAGCTAAGTCATATTCTAGTGATTTTCTAAACCCATCATTTATTGCATATGCCATACTTTGTCTAGCCAATGATAATTTCAATACCAATAGCGTCAACAGAGATGACATTTTGAATGAAATCCTTCATGCTAGAACCTAGAAACTGATTAAAAATACTTAAGGATATCCATTATTCCTAATAATGAACTTATTTCACAATCTAGATTTGGTACTAAGATATTGTATGTAGACTAAAATTTTTATAGAAGTCTGCCCTTTATTAGTCGATTATTAATGTGAGCATAATGCTTTTTTGTGATTTTTCATGTTTGAGTCATCCAGGTTCTGAACCTGCCTATTTTTATAAATTTTCCTAAAACATAGAATACTTTCCTTAATGAAGGTCAGAAACATTGCACTAATCAAAAGAATCCAATCTCAGAGGATGTATTGGTCAGACTTTTCTGACCTAACAGATAAGTCTAAATTACAATGCTGGGTTCCAACAGAGATATCAAATGACTTTATGGCTCACAGATGCTCATTACACCATTCTGAGTCCCAGTCTTCTTCAATAATCATAAGGAGCTTCACCACATACATATTGCTTTATATCTGCATTTCCCGGAATGTTTGTCTGTAAGGTAAAATTAAAATTTGTTAAAATTAAAGGACTAGCTGGTAGAGCAGTTCATTTTAAATATCTAAAATAGATTAAAAAATAAGTATTAATGCTAGCTATCTGCATTGAATCCAATTGTAGCTTAAATAGATTAAGAAACTTAGGAATGTAAGAACTTGCCTTATAACATTGGGTGTTTGGTTCAGTATTATCTTTCCTGGCTAACAGCTGCTTTCCAGAGACATAAACCAAGTGAAGATTTATACCAGATGGTATGTAAAAAAAATTTTTTTAAACTATAAATGGCAAAGAATGAATCTGGGAATGGCTCCAAATAAAGCCATGTTTGTGAGCACAGTTCCTTCTTGAGTTTGTTTGTTTGTTTATTAGATTTATATAGCTGCCAGAAGAAATCTGGGCAGTAAATACAATAAAAACACAGTACATTAAAAAGGCAATTTAAAACAATAAACAACCCTGAGGCCATTATACTGCTCATACATATACACAAACCACCCCATGCCAAGTCTATCTATATACTGACTCCATATGAGGAAAAAGCCAGGTCTTCAGAGATTTCCTCAAGGCCAACTGGGTCAGGAGCATCCATATGTCTGGAGGAAATGCTGTTCCTTTCTACAGATGACATGAAGGCATACTTCCAATGGCCAATATTTTGCCATTGTTTCACCAAGGGACCTGGTGTTATCTCCATCCTGCCAGATCCAGTAAAATGGCCAGAATAGGATAGGTAGTCCCATAAGAAATCTGACCTATGTTGTGTAAAATTTTAAATGTGATAACTAGCACTTTAAATTGAAACTGGAAGTCTACTGGGAGATGCAGCAGTGGTATTACATAGGAAATGATGAAGGTCTGAAGGGTAATGAAAAGTTTTCCCAATCGAGGAAAGCAAACAATAGATACACAAGCTGTTTTTATTCAAAGACCGTCCTTGCCACAACCACCACCTGTTCTTTGAAGAAGTAAATGATGTACTCAACCCCATGCTAAGGGAACCTAACCCAGTAGTTTTATGTAGAAATTAAATAGGAAAGGGGAGAGATTTAACTTGAGGCACTCTATAGAGCAGGGACAAAGAATCCACATAGGTGTGATCCGATCCAAGATCATCATAAATAAGGCCTTAATTGAAGTATCTTCAGGAGCTTCAAGAACTAGTTTTTTTTTAATTTACTTATTTATTAAATTTGTATCTATCCCACTGCCGTAGTTACAGAACACATCAAAACAAACAGGAAATGATCCCACCTATGACAAGGGTCTAATGACAATATCTCCCAAGTTGTTGAAGTTTGTGTTTTTTAAAAAAAGATCATGGTTTTGCATAACAAATTAACTTAATTGCTCCTGTAATGCTTTTAAATACTTAAACAGCTTGTAATTTCTAATTGTAACCCTAAAACTCTACACATTTGAATTTTGCAAGCAAAAATCTGAACTGAAATTCAGGATTAATGACTTGGGAAACAATGATCTATATTTAACTGAATGGTTGAGGTTAAGTCAAGCTTAATTCTTGGTGATAATATAAACAATCTATGTATTTTTTGGCAACTATGTGGATGTAGTTTGTATAGTCTGTTTCTATGACTTTTTTCAATCTCTGGGACCTTTTTCCAACTTCCCTATCTCAGCTAAACTATAGATTTTCTGGTTGTTTCTCATCTTAATACTCCATCTTGGGTTTCTTTAGTAAAATGGACAGAGAGTTGCTCAAATGAGCTTTCTTGACTCATCTAAAGGGCAAATATGGTTTTCATATTGTACATGGTATTATTGTGAGGTCTATAAATTATATTTCACTAATTTATCATATTAGTTGAAGTTTACAGAGTACTTTTCTTTTACCATTGTTATTTTGAAGTCTGATAAATATTCATTGTATCTTTTTATTTGTAGTTGGCGAAGAAGTTAGTGCAATCTAAATTCCTTTATATTTTCTTCACAGTAAGGCTAATTGTCTCACCCTGTTTGTTTGTTTGCTTATTCTCAGTTGCTATGCTACAGTTGATCAATTGCAAGAATACTATGAAAAAAGTGATCCATATACAATCAGCAAAATGGCCTGAACAATATCATCCATCAACATGGACATTTGCAATTTGCCCTCTATTTTCTCATAAATCAAGTCATAATCCCACAAGGAAGAAGAGCAGTTCATGAAGAGGCAAGATGGCAGCATTTATCGGAAGAGTGAGAGAAATGTTCCCTCTAGGATACAGTAATTATTTTGACTCAATGAGAAATAAAGAAGAGAAGAGATGGTAGTGGAAACCTGGAGAGTGTCTGCTTCACTTCATTACTATTCCCAAGACTAAACACACACATATGCTTTTTATTGAAAAGCCAATAATTCTGAATCTTGATACAGGTGAAAACTTAAATGACATTTGCAAATTCTGATTTATGTTCCTGCTTAACTCTGAAACATTCTTGTGATGTAGTTCTACAAACTTACTCAGATTAGTGGTCAATGTCTATGTATTTGCAGTAGTTTATTCCAAGACTTTGACTAATCTTGTTTCATAATTAAGGACTTTTGGTACTAATTTATAGAAATACCAGATTATCTTTTATTTATCAAGCAAAACTCTGATTATTTCTCTGTTCATGTCTGAATTTCTTCCTATGTGGAAATGCTGTATTAGATGAAAAACTTTTCAAATAATATTGTGAAGGATTCCAAACCATCACACATACTTAGTTTTGTAAACTTTTGAGTTATACTGCCTTCCTAGAAACTTCCTCACAAAAGGAAGACCACCACCTCACAGGTAAACTTGTAGTCTTTATTAATGTTTTAGCAAATTAATAAATGTATTAGTTCAGTTACACTATTTTAATACAAAATTATAAAAAATATACATGGCATTTCATTTGGCTACAAAAACAACCATCTATATTGATTCCTAAATACATAAAAAGGGGATATTAAAAGACTAATGGATTGGACTGGATGGGCTTGGATTGGACTGGATGAACTAAATGGGTAAATTACATTGATATATCCATGTTAAGAAGTGATCATGAAATGCCATATCAATAAATCATCCAAACTTATCTGGGTCAGTCACCAGGAGCATAAATTTAGTCTTCTGAGTTTTCAAACTCATGCTGGGACGCATCCAGGGGACTTCTTTCTAGCAGAATGTGTCCAAACTTAGACAATATTATTCTACAATTTTCCATAATCTGGCCACCATCACCTACTTTGTTATTGATAAATATTAATCACTTTTAAACACAGATTACTATAGTAGTGAAAGGCTTTGAAATAAATATATTTAGAACAGATCTGCAAAAAATTGTCTTAACTTTTCTAATTTTTCAAAATTATCTGACTCGTGATAACATATTTTCTTCCAAATCAGCTTTTAAAAGAAATGTTTACAAACTTTGAACATACTAATGGAAAAAGGCTTTTTAGTTGTTGTTTTAGGATTATTTTTAATCTATGAACATAGTTTTTCATGGCTTGGAAATATTAATTCTGAGGAGTTTTTGAGTATGTTCTTTGATATCAAGGTGAACATGAGTAAGCAATATGAGGCAGCTATCAGATGGCTAACATGATTCTTGGCTGCATTAGAAGCAGGATTCATGGCTACATTAGAAGAAAAAGATATAGGAAGGAATTATTCCTCTGTATTCAGTACTGGTGAGACTACTACAGTATTATGTTCAATCTGAACATACAACATTATTGACATATTAGGACAGATTCAGAGGAAGCAATAAAGTTGGTAGAATTTAGGAGATGTCCTTGAGGTTAGCCTGTGGAATTTGGGATATTTAGTATGGAGAAAAGAAGACTGAGAAGAGACATAACAGTCATGTTTATGTACATAAAGCAAAACTACTATGGAAGATTGTCAATAACTATTTTCCTTGGCCGTAGAAACTAGGATCAGAACCAGTAAGCATAAGTTGAGCTATCTAGATTTTATTTGAATATAAGGAAAAACTTTTTTATGGCAAGAACTGAAAGTGTGGAATAGTCTACTTTAAACTTTATAGATTTTTTCCTTTCTGGGCATTTTTTGAGGGCTTGGAGAACTACAATTAATGGATGGTTTAATTGGTTTTCCTGCAGACTGCAAAGGGTTGAAATAAGCATTGCATCCTTGGCATTGTAAGTTTCTGTGATTGTATGGGTACACTTTGAGCTATAAGTACTGTAATGAGTGATTAAAGCAAGGCTAAAATCTAATTTTGACTTTATATTATTGCTCCAAATTATTTAATAATATTAGTCTTCTGTCACATTAAAATTATTATTTCATAACACTTGGAAAGGTTTCAGATGTTCAGGCTCAATTATATTTTTTTCAGCACTACTCTGAATTTTTTAGAAAAAAAGTTATGTTAGATGACAAATTAAGTCCAGATAAATGTCTAAAAATCTTTCAGGAAAGCCTTCAATAAAGCTAGAAATCTTAAGAGGTGATACAGCACCTGAAAAGAAATTTGGTAGAGGGAACAAAGTGAAACAAGCAAGATGTTCTTTTCAACTTATATGGATTGAGGTGGAGAAAAAAATCAAGATACAATGATCTAGAGTATCCTGCTTCTGAAAATTTCCTGCTGATATCTGTTTCAAATTCTGATTCTTTAGCATTATTGAAGTTGCTTGTTATTCAGAAACTCAAGTGTGTTACACAAAGTTCTTTCTCATTTTTACATGCTTGTATTTTGTTGTTACAATCAGTGGATGTGGTTGGAAACAATCAGTGGAGAGAACAGAACATATAAAGTTGGATAAATTGTAATTTCAGTCAGAGCTATTATTAAACAAAGTTATGTTAAATTGCTCTTGGGAATTGTGAATAAAAGAATAAACATGCTTAATCATGTAACTCTGAGAACAAAGACTACATTTCTTTAAAGTTCTTTGCTTTTATTTTTATATACTCCAAGACTGTCTCGAAGGTTTGTGGTTCACTTATACCCAAGTACCACTTGGCACTATTCCAGTTACATATATGGATTCAGATTTTTCTTCTTACTCCATTTAAATTAGTCCCTTTTCTTTTTATACCATGGTTTTCCATTTATTGTCTTCTTCAAGGAAGAGCCTGTTCTCACTAAAAGGGGAATTCTTTCTATTGTTCCTATATCTCAAGCTGCCATGTCTTTTCAGATAAGCAATCAAAATTCAGCCTGTTTTCCCAGACCTATCATTCATAGGGACACAAACATTTATTTTTCCACAATGGCTTTCTCTTACCTTTTGAGCAGTGGAACATATGAAAAATTAACTTTTTGTGTTTTAAAAAAGTACAAAGATTAGGAATTTAGGTCAGGAATTTTTTAGAAGAGTATTTAAGACCTGAGAACAGGCAAATTACAGTGTTAATAAATTTTTGCACAACCCTATGTGAGACAGTAAGATGGAAGAGGCAATGCATGAAAAGCAGTGCATGACACATATCCTTATTTTATTATAGATCATTTCTCCTGACATNCCTAGAAAGTGAGGTGAGTAACAAGATGGTATTATATCGTTTTCATTATGAAAGTGCTGTTTTTGCTAAATGTTTTCTGTTAAAGTAATGGTCATAAGTAATCTTGACTTAAAACTGGAAAAACTAGTAGAGAAATAGAAATCACTTTTGTTTTTAGGTACTTCCCAATGTGGCTTATATTGAGAGTTTTTTTTAAAAAAAAATCAACAGTATTTTCCTTTTTTCAGTCAATATAACTGCTATTTTGAAAGTTGCCATTATTTGCTTCAGGAGATGGTCTATCACAATGCAATAGGAAAAAAAATCAAACACCAAAACAGTTTTTTTTAAAAAATCCTTCATCTTTAGAAGCTGCATAAGTCTGCAAATATGAAGCATTTGACAAGAAATTTTTGAAACTATTTCTGGATCTTGCATTCTCCTAATTCATCTCCTTGACCATGCCAAAGAAGAGCCAAACTGATCATCAGTGGCCAAAAGTTTAAAAAGTGTTTTCTAAATAAACAGCAATTTTCTTACAATAAGCTTCCTCACTTTGCATTACTAATCAGCAGGGCTTTTAATGTCCCTAAAAACAAAATAGATTTGGTCAGTGCATTTAAACTGAAACCTGGAAATATCAGTAATCTTTTGCTTTCATTATTTAATTTACAAAAGGCCTTCAAACAAACATGTGGCATCAGACAAACACCTGGCAATGCAGCTGTAGTCTTTTCAATTGGAATAATAAGTACATAAGACAAATCCTTTTTTCTCACTCCTTCTATTGCTCATGAAAGCTAAGGGAGGTAAGATAGAGCTCTGGATACATCTAGACATAAAGGATATTTCTGTTCATTCCTCCTCTGGCATAATTTTTTTACATAGTATAAACAACTATACAGAATAGATATTTTGCAGCTTCCATTTCTCTAGTGCAGTGTTTCTCAATCTTGGCAACTTTAAAATGTGTGGATTTCAATGCCTAGAATTATGAGAAGTCCACATATCATAAAGTTGTTAAGGTTGAGAAACATTGTTCTAGTATATTGAATTGATGAACAACTGGAGTGACACAACATATTTAGACTGGCCTCTCATTCATGATAAAAGTCTTCATCGAGAATATCATGTCTCCCTTTGTGTGTTGGGGGAAGTGAAACTGAATACCTTGCAGCTTGATGAAAACAGAGTTTGAGCCTGAAATTATATTTGAATTGTTATGCTTTATGAAAGTTAGTCAAAAAATTCTCCTAGCCACTTAAGAAGCATGTAAATAAAAGGTACGTTTCAAACATAAGGAGAATATAGTATTTGGCACAGATGATTATGGCTGAAAAGAGAGATGAATAAAAAATTAAAGAAATTCATGTAAACACGCATTTGCTTAGGTGCATAGGTAAACATGTCCCTGCTTTCTAATGCATACAGCAAACGCTATGAAGAAATATAAGACAAGTGTTACATCTACTTGTAAAGAACTTTTTGCAATAATTTTTATTAATTACAGACTACAAAGATAACAAAGATTTAAAAAAACTAATATCAACTAAGAAAAAGATAAAGAAATAAAGAATGACCAAAGGCAGGGGGGAAAATGCACCAAATGACACAGTGCTTTAAGCAATCCTGTAGCCTGTCTGTTGTCCCTGTCAAAAGATTTGTAGGTCGGTCTCAGCCACTCACAGGGTTAAAGGCCATAGGCCATGACCTGTTGATTTACCAAAGTATGATCAACCCACACAAATTATAAGCGTAAGAGAGTCCTGACAACTTCAATATGATAAGCAATGAGAGCAATTATTTGTGACATGTGAAACCAGTGTGAAAGCATAATTCTGTCACTGCATGACAAGGCATTATTAGCAGGGCAGGCAGCAGCTTGAAGCGGAAATGGCTTTCAAAAACACAGGGAAAAAGGAGAGGGCAGAGAATAACTGAGCTACTCTAACAAATTGGGTCATAGCTTAGCTCCTCTGAGTAATGGGCTTTATACTTAGTAGAGAGGGGGAGAATGAAAGGAAAGGAAATTGAAGGCAGGAGCCTACTGAAGACTTATTGAAGTCATTACTGATATTGTTAGATGCACACTTGTAAAAACTTACCTTTGTTTACAATTTGCAAGCAAACCTATTTTACATGTAACCAATTTATACTTATTTAGGGACAAGCCTGAATCTATGGAAATAAAAATAGAAATAGTTTGTTCAAACAGAAAGACAATGTGGTAAGAGAAAACTATCAGGAAACTTTTACTACCATTCAATTTTACAAAAGGCCGTAACCTACTAGAAATAGACTTTTTCTGGTCCTGGCTCTACACAACTAACGTCCTACATTTGATATGAATGACTGTACAATTTTAGACTGGTAAGTTTTTTTTCCCTAACTTAAAAAACAGAAAGAAAAGGAAAAGTAGCTCATTCTTTTAGTTGCGTAAATGTCTTGCTTGCAGGGGGAGGGTTTTTTTATGTAGGACATTGACAAATATAATTACTGTAGTAATGTCAGTTATATATCACACATCAGATTTGAGTGTCTCCTTGGATTAATGACATATTTTGACCTAAACATTATTCCATGTATTTCATGGTTCACACAAATGGGATCGTTCTAGGAAAGTATTTCAATTTGGAACTAATTCAAAAACAAAACAAAACTCCCCCCTCAGTTTCACTCATCTTGATATTATCATGTGCAAAATTCTCATTAATTTTCTTTCGTTGAGTTTTTATTGTTATCTATTTATTCCAAATTTGACTTCCAGACATCCATGGTTTCCACTAAGCTCCTTATTCTAACTATCTTTACATTTTATCTATGCACACAGACACAAATAAATTTAGCTGACCAGTATGAGTTTGTTCATTCACATAAGAAATACTGGATGAGCTTTGAACAACAGCTGCCAAATTATCACAGGCTTCATGAAGATGTCTAAAACGAATGCAAGTGATATTCTTGCTATAACCTCTTCAGGTCTCCAAAGTTGGTAGCCAGTCAGAAAGAAAGGAACTGACAATTACCAAGAAGCATTCTTGTAAATTGGTGCTCTGTAAAGTGTTATGGCTCAATAGCAGCCGTTTTGTGAAGTAACATATTCTACAACCTACATTTTGGGAAGTACATATTCTACAACACATTTCCATTGTGTTCCATGTTTGGAAATTTCCTGTTGATTCAGTATTTAATGTGTTTTTATTTAATGTTAAAATATGTTTTTTTTCCATACAATTTCCATACAAGTAGTATCACATGATGTAACACCATGAAATAATTTAATTTGGTTTAAATATTATTGAATCAATTTTATTAAAATCAAATGTAAAAAGTAGTATGTGATGGTTGCCTTTTCTTCCAATAATTGGTTTACAGATTCCTTTGTGGACAACGTGGGAGATTTGTTATATATTTTTCCAAAATTCAAAAAACAAAATTAATTTTAGGCTAAGATTAAAATAACCGGCCATAGACACAAAGCCTTGAATTTTGATAGTTATCCATTGTTTTCCAAATAATCTTCCATGTTTTCTTGATTGCTTTAAATAAATTGAAAAGGGAATAGTGGTTATTAAGGTGTGTCATTTATTATTTTAAAAGTTTTTTTAATGTTATTAAATAATAAGGCACAATTAGAGTCGATTTTGTGCTTCATTATGGTTTGCTAGGATGTAAGACAAAAATTAAAAATGTAAAGTGCTGAAATAACCTTTTTTTTCAAACCCAGATTGCTTTGGATATAGGTCAAGTTCTCACAAAACCCTAGGTTTACTACCAGCTGTACAGTATGTGACACACCAGTCATGCAGGGTGGGCTATCGATCAGCTACATGACAATCTGTCTCTGTAACTCTGTATACTCTAGGCAATAAAAACGAAGATAACTGAGTTCTTAGAGGCCTGCCACGAGCTGGAGTTAGGGCATGAATTGTGCAGAGCAATGTCGTTATATTGCAGCTGTATTTACCTTTGGGCTGTTATGTCACAAACATGGGCTTGGAAGGGTCAAAGGACAATTAGGTAGCAGAATAAAGTTTGAAGTACCCCCTTTCCTCTTATATACCTCCTTTCACCAGAAATCATCTTCTACACCAGAGGATTTTGCAAAGAAAATAGAACTGACAGATAAATGATTAATACAACTGAGATGTGAATTCTATTAAGTTTAGTTGCTGTTGCTGTTATTTTGTTTTTTACTTTTATACTGTTTCTGTTTTAAAATTTTGCTAGCCATCTGGAATTCTCGCCAGAGGAGAAAGATGGGCTATGAATCAAAACAAACATCATTTTGTCAGGGCTGAAGAACTTGTTAGATATTCAGTCTTCATAAATAAATAGTACTAGCACTTCACTAAACCAATGTTTTGCAAAACTTTCCTGTTTAAATAAATCAGCAGTGTCATTTGGTACCATTGAGTCTGATTAAATACTTAGAGTTTTAATATTTAGCAATTGCAAATTAGAAGGGAATAAAATCTATTGAACTAAAAGGTATACTGTAGTTGTGGTTTATTCCCATCTATATACACCATATTGGCTTTATCAGAATCTTTTATACTGCTTTGTTGAAACCAAATTAATAAATAGTTTTAAATTCTATAATTTAAATAGAAATAACTATAAATTGGACATACCTAACACAATAAACCCTGATTTAGTTCAGTCTTAGCTTAGTGTGATACATGTTTAGACATTATAGCTGACCATCATGAAATAGACTCATTGAGTCTCTCATGGTTTAAATTAAATGAAGATGAAGCTAAAGTGTTATATTAAGAATCTTGTTCTTATTTATACAAAAAATATTGTCAAGATGTCCTAAACGTGCTTTTTCAAAAGACAACTTCTTTGTTTGTTTTTTGTTTTTCTTGAAAATGTTTTGGGGTAAAAGGCTTTTTCAAAAGGCAACTTTGTTTTTTTGTTCCTTGAAGATGTTTTGGGGTAAAAGAGAGAGTAAAAAACATATCAGCTCTCTCTCAATAGAGGAAGAGGGATATGACACCACCTATCTCCTGTTTACACACAGTCCTTTCAGCAGTTCCAAGAAGGTTCTACACCCATCTGCACTCGGATTCATGTCACCCTGAGGGCACAGATAAATCCTAAGGGACCTAAATGACTCTCAGAAAGTTAATTACCCAACTCCAAAGTGCTAATAATCAGATAATTGCAAGGAATAATAATCTTTCCATTCCCCAGCTTTCAATCAGAACTGAGACTACTTCTTGGATGAGAAGTGAAACATCTTAGTGAAAACACAACAACAAAACTCCAGTTTTTGAAAAAGCACCTTTGAGACAACCATGACGTGGATGACTAAGAATAAATATTGTCAAGATGACTTGTCAAAATACTCATCTACATTCAATTCAGCTAAGTAGAATATATAGGCTATGTACCACGGCCTAGAGTCCCAAGTGTGTAATTTGTTTGTCATTTCTTGACACTGACAGATTATAATTTGTATATTTCTTTTTTGCATTTGTTTTAACTCTTTTAATTGTTTTATTATTGTTCACCACCCAGTTTTACTGGTTTCAGATGGGTAGCTATTATACAAGGAAGGAGAGGGAAGGGAAGGGAAGGGAAGG
>AZIM01000865.1:173996-190445 GCA_000516915.1 Ophiophagus hannah
GAGCACCCACCCTCTGGAACCAACTGCCCCAGGAGCTTCGTGTGGCCCCTGACCTTCGCTCTTTCCATCGTGACCTAAAAACATGGCTGTTCCAACTTGCCAGCCTGGACTGAAGGGGATGGGGGGGGTTGGATTTTAATTGGATTGTTTTATTGTTTTAATTGATTATTGGGTTTCTTTCAGTTTAATTTCATTTTAATTGTATTGTATTTATATGGTTTTAGGTTTGTATGCCACCCTGAGTCCTTCGGGAGAGGGGGCGGCTTAGAAATCCAATAAAATAAATAAGTAAACTTCCAGACACCTCTACCTAGATGATTGAGAATCTTCATTGACATATTATTCCATAATGAATTATGCAATGTACCACCATAAAGTTCTTCAGGGAATGAAAGCAACCAAAGAACAAATATCCACCATTGAAATTGGTGGTATTAGTATAGTATTCCTCTTTCTTCAATAATTGTGTTAAATGTCTAAACAAAAGGGCAGGATATACAAGTCTCAAAGTAACAAACCATCTAATTTAAGTAGTACTCACTTTGATTAAACTGCACCTAACCATAATATAATGATTAACCAATGAACAGCATTAATCCAAATATATCTTGCATTTTAGAAGCCAGTTTACTAAAAGTGATATCACAAATAAGTTAGATAAGTATGGCATCTCTTTTCCTTAGCATAGGTCTCAGAAAAGACTTCTTAGAAGAAAACTTTCTATGCCAAGTTGTACTTGCTAGTCCAGTGAGTTCAAAATTGAAAGTGTGGTTAATGATTTGCAAAACCTGTTATTTAACAATTTAGGTTGAGAAACAGGAAAAAATAGATACAAGAAAAAGCACATTCACAATCAGGAAGAAATCTGCTTAAAATAAGAATGGTTAATTGGTTTGTCTATCCGTCACTTCTCTCTCTGATTGTCTTTCTTGGAAATACTGCTGTTTCAGTAAGTATCTTTATTTTAATGCCTTATTTAAAAGAGATTGATGAATTAATGTCATGCCAATATCAGACAACATTATGTTCTACTACTATATTGGCAATGCAGTAGCATTAGCAATGGTAGTATTCTATCAGTAATCAGGAAATATATGTAGCCTAGATCTTTAAAGATTTCAGATTTATTAATGTTTTGTTGAAAATAAATGTCTTAATTAATCTAAAGGGAGAATGAAAAGCAATCTTTGGAAAAGAGACATAAATAAAATCAATAAACAAATATTCAGCATTCCTTTTATATCTTCCTTCCCTTTCATATTTGTTTTCTTGTTCAAAAAAATAGATGCAAACGTTGGCTTGCACTGAAGTAACAGGATGAGATTTTTGAATTTTTCTAGACCATTGTAGAATATTGTACACCTAGCATAATTCTAACAGGGTCTATCATTCATGGGGAAATTGTAAAAAAATTCCATCAATCAAAATATATTATATATAGAATATATAGAAAAACTATTTTCTTAAGTATTGATGAAATGCAAAAGCAGGAACATTTTTAATAAAATAAATACATTTCTTTTTGTTATAACTGAACTGATCAATATTTCTTAAAATAAATTCTGGAAGAAAGAATAGCAAATATTCTGTGAGCTGATTATATTATTTGCCTCTGATGTTTCACTCCAAAATGAATTGCCAATTCAAATATTCAGTTATTAATAAAACTGTGATTTGTATACATGTTTGTGCATTTGTACTCTGTATGTGTTGAGAGATCTAATGTTGTTATACTTACCCTCCTGAATGTGAGTACGCTGTTCTACCCATGTTCAGGGTAAATATAACAACTTTAGACCCCCTCTTTGTTTTGTATAATGGTTGAAATAGATTACAGCTGCAGACACCAGTCCATTAATCAATAATCTTAAATACCTCTTTAAATAATTTATCAAAAATACAAAAGGAAGTAAAAAATGTAGCCCATGCAGATATATGTTAGTATATATTCCTTACATTAATTATTATTTAACTATTAACTAATAAGGGTAAATTACGGATACCATCATTTTCCTTTCATCAAATATAGCAGTTTCTCCTTCCAGTTTTTGCAACCATCTTCATTCTGTTCAGTTAATGATTAGATGAAAGGAAATGAAGCTATAATTTTTGGCCCTACCTGGAACACTCTCTAAAACGGAAGCTGTAAGTTGCAAACAGAAGTCTGTAATAAAAAGAGCAAGGCAATACCTAAGCATTGTCACTTCCTCCCTTGAGCCATGGCTTATACATTCTGCAAATTCAAGTAGCAATTAGTTCCCAAGGGAGACAAGTGAAAATTTCCACCTCACAGGGGTTTGGATTTCTTTTGTAAAACTAAAATAAGGAGAGACACTCATTTTATGTGCATATGTACTGCCATGAACTCCCAAGAGGACAGAAATATACGGTAACCATAAATAATATAATACAATATAATTATACAGATTCCATGATGGCCACTACTTACTTATATGGAAATCATACCCACATTGCTTTTTGTACCAGTATCTGGAGGTCCACAAGACTGTAAATGAATTCCTCATTTTGTACTGCAGTTCTTCAAAGTGTGTACAAAATGTATGCATTGAGGGAAATACTGTATGTTATGGAGGATCATAATGAAAATATGTTTATTGGAAAATTTGAACATGTATGTACAATGTATGTATGTAAAATATAATGTATAATATATGCACAGATTATGTACTGCAAATGGTCTGTTTTTCAAATGAACAAAATACATAAAATATATTGTTAGATGATTGTACTAATCTGTGACAAACATATTTTTCTGGGCATGTCTTTAAAAAATATGAATAGATGCCAAAATATAAGGGAATGAACCTGTCGCTAGAAATGATAAAGAGTGAAATAAAAACATGTACTTTTTATGTTGGGACAATGCATACATTTGACATTCGGTATTTAATGTAAATCCAGAAGCTTCCTTTAGTAAAAGTTACATCACAGAAATGTGACTTTAAATAACTAAAAATGAGGCATTGTTGAGATAAATTAGGAGGAACATATAGATGTAGGCTTCACCCAATTTTAATAAGAACTAGGACCTGAATCAAAGACATATCTTTGAATGGAACTACATAATAATTGGATATAGACACATATTAAATAATATATTAAATTTAAAATTATTATTTTTTTAAAAAATTGCATGAGCTTCAAGCATCTGTTGTGTACATCTTTTGTTGTGTTGCATTGTAACCTTCAGCCTCCAGAGAGAAGAAGCAAGTTGCCAATTCAGCATTATTCATTGATCAAGGGAACTCCATATGCTCTTTTTTACAGGACAGGCAAGGGTGTGCCTGAAGCTACAGGATTGCAAAATGTCTTAGCTAGATGCATTACCAAATGTTGAACTGATCTCTTATAGAAGGGAAATTCCTTTCTGACCCCTGAAGGCATTCAGCATATGCCCTGAAGCGTGAGAGTTCTCTTACAGCTAAGTGTATGTGTTCTTAATGGGTTTCCATAAGCTTTAACTTGAGCTATGTAGCCTGCTTTCTCAGCACAGATAGCAAAATGTTTGATAATGCAAAAATCTTGTGTCAGACTCATCAGAAGGTCTGCCTTGTGAAACTGACTGAAGAGGCTTTGTTGTTCCTGTCTTGAAATCAGTTCTATTCTGAAGAAGAAACCCAAGTGTGTGTGTTCTCACTATCACATGAGATAAATGGAGAACTTCAGAATGTTGAATGAGACAGAATTTCAGATTTAGCAGTGATACTACTCATAGGAATATTGAACTCATTTCACTTTGGCTTAAACTTCTATAAGATTTTTTTAATTTTAATTCTCTTCTTCATATTCTTCATATGGGGGGAGAGTCACTAAACCTTAAACTTGTAGCACATCAGAAGAAAAAGAATGCTTGAAATTCTAGGGTTTGAAATTAAAAATTGCAAACAGAGAGATTTATGGCTGTTTAACCAGAGTTGGTGTCACCAGCAAACTTCTTTTGAAAGCATCAAGCAAAAAATGTGCATCTAAGTAGGTAGCAAATTGTGGACAAAAGATGGGGAAGTATCATTTGAACTCCAAGCCAAAACAAATTGGAGATTAATCCCTTCTTGATTCTTTCATCAGTAGGGTTAGGAGTGGTTGTTGAGAAACTGGGGCCATGTTATGTGGCTCCTGGTTGCATTTAGAGTCATATTTCCATAACCTAGTGGTTTTGTCATGTACTGTTCACTCCTGGATTTTTCCCCCAGAGATGTCTATAAATTCTTAGATCTCTTAATTCAAAGATTGAAGAGAAGTCACAATTTTCTCCTACTATTTTCTCTCTCTTATAAATTTTCTTGCTATGGGGTATACTAGGATCTCTGATCAACTACAGCAAGGGGAGAAAAAAGGGCTGGGGAGAATACTGATTGAAGAAACTGCATCTGCCTTATCTTCTGCTTCATCTGGAGGCTTAAGGAATATTTATGCTGCTCAGGTCTGAATCCATCAGTTCTAGGCTTGGAAAATCTTACAAGTATGCCTCCATTAGAGAAAATGAATCTATCAGATAGATAGATAGATAGAGGGGGGGAGGGAGGGAAAGAGAGAAAGAGGGAGAGAGATCTGTGATGCAATTATTTATATGCAGAGTTGCTATTTTAATTCACTGGTGCTATAAGGAACAGGGTGAAACCAAAAAATCAACAGATAAATTATTTAATATAGTCTTCTCTAATTGTTTCATTTTCAAGTATTTTCTGAGAGCCCAAATTTATGTACATAAAAGTATTAATACATTTATTTGCATATATAATAGATACAAATAAACAAATATGGGTTTCTAAGCTAAGTAGTAAGTATAAGATTGCCACTTCAAGTTATTTTCTGTCTTCCAATATTTTAGGAGGCTTTTTTTCAATTTTTTGCTAACAATAGGAAGAAAGTTATTCGTTTGTTTTCTGTTTTTGTAGGGTAGAGGTAGACACCAGAAGCCATATTTTATTTCTGTAGTATAGTTTTGTTAGAACAAAAGTAGATATAATTTCAAAATAGTCAAACTAACATAATTATATATAATTGCACTTCAGTAAAAATTGGGTAGCAAAAAAGCAGACATTCATGGGCCAATTTCTGCACTGCAAAGTTTTCATTGCAAGTGTTCTGGAGAATCAGTGCTCCAAAATAAAGCAATTTCACCTAAAAGAATAATCCTCTATTTCTAAACTACAAGTTTGACTGATGTGCTACAGATTTTCAATTGGAAATCATAACCTAAATCAACACCTTAGCTCATTCAGTCTCTAAGATGTTGTAAGAATCTTTGATGATTTTGGCACAACAGTTTTCCATGGCTGTCTTGTAAAAAATAATAGTATTTGTTGTAGTGGTTATCATTATTATTAGTTACTCTTGGTAATACCTTCAAAGTATTGTCTATCATGAATAATCAAGAATGCTTGGGATAGCAGTAGTAAGCATTCAAAAAGATAGTTACTAATGTATGGTAGTGAAAGTGAATCGCTTTTCCACAAAGCATTGAAACAGACACACTCTTTAGAAAGTTGATGCTACAGCTTTGAAAACTGTCCCTTGTTATCTATGTATGCACACAATTGCTCAATGCTTAGTTACATTGGCACTCCCAGAAGAAATATGGTCTGTTCACACATGAGAGCACACAACTGCTAACATATTTTGTAATTCAGGGCTTTCAAATGCTTTGCATAGCTCTACTGTTAGACCAAGAACTCAGCATACTTTTGAAAATTTCCAGCAATTTGTAGCCAGTACATTAGTTGTTTTCTTTTTTTCATGGGTAGCAAACGTTATTTAACAATTTTTCAAGAATAGGATTTATCCTTGAAAAGAGACAACTAATTTTCTTATAATATTTTTCTTGGATAATTGAAATATGGGAAAAATTTTCAGGGAAGCTCCATAGTGACCAGAGTTGATGAGCATGATGGAATGAGAAGTTGGCAAATGGTTGGGCTTCTTGAATTTTCTCTCCAGATAAGGAGAGGACTCAGGATTGCCCACACATAGCACACAGAATAATTTCCCATGAACAAACCAGAAAACAGGTTCTCCAGTGATTTAGAGCACTGAGAGCCAAAGGAAGTGTCACCATGCTTTTCAAAAGCCTTCAAAAGGACACTGGAGCCACATCAGAGGTGATATTTAGCAGGTGTTGACCAGTTCTGGAGAACCGGTAGCGGAAATTTTGAGTAGTTTGGAGAACCGGTAGCAGAANNNNTGAGTAGTTCGGAATACCACCTCTGACTGGGCCCACCCCCTCTATTCTCTGCCTCCCAAGTCCCTGCTGATTGGCTGGGTCTTCTTTTGTTGCCCAGCACAGGAGAATGGAGCTGGAAAGCAGGTTAGCGGGGTGAGGAGAGAATGCGGATTTTACAGTATCCTTCCCTTGGAGTGGGGTGGGAATGGACATTTAGCAGTATCCTTCCCTGGCCATGGCCACCAAGCCACACCCATCAAGCCACACCACGCCCACCAAACCATGCCCAAAGAACCAGTAGTAAAAAATTTTGAATCCCACCACTGAGCCACATATTTCATTTCTTAATATCCTTTAGAAATTGTTTGTTCACTGCTTGTTGGATATTAAGAACCTGTATATCAGCAAGTTTCATTAAATCATGTAAGTCTCCTTCAATCCTCAGTGAAAGAAGTTTTATACAAGTTTAAGAATTTGAAAAACATTTTTTAATAACAGCAAAAGGTGATTAAAACATTGACTTTGGAAAGTTACAAATTAAGAACCAGAATTTGAAATAAGATTTTGAAACTAATTCCAAGAATCATTCCTGCAGGAAAATATAGTTGTATGGGGAAAAAATTAAACACTTTGAAATCAAGTATAAGAAATCTTCCTGTGGAAAAATGTTATTGATCAGAAAAATAAGTGACAAGATGGAATTTTAAAAGTTGACCATCAGAAGAAAGCAGAAAGAATAAAAAGATTATAATTAAAGGAAAAGAGACCCACTAATACAGAATACAACAAATTATTCTAATGGATCAAACTTAAGAATATTTGGGACTAATTCACTCAGAAATTACTTTTAAGATTGTCTGTTATTAATAAGACTGCTTCCAAGGCTGACTGGAATGTGGATTTAAAAATTACAGATTAAAAGAATGATATAGATAAAGATGTCATACTGGGTATACAGGCGAAACCAGATGTCTTAACAATTAAAAGAGATATACAAATAACAAACCAGAAGGGTGACTTGGATATTTTTTTTTATTTTTCATTTACGAAAGAAATGTGTTAAAGATTTAAAGACTTTCTGAGAAGAAATATGGATACAATGGGAAAAAATCAAACCCTGCACACTATTAAAAAGTAATAAAAATCAAGTTTGTTAAAAATAAAACAAATGAATATAAGTGGAATTATTTAATGAAGATATAGATAGATGATATATAGATAGATATAGATATATCTAGTTTGGGTAACTCTTAATTGATTTTTGCTGTGCAAGACTAAATAAAGACTAAAGGCTGTAAAATTTGAGAAAGTAACTATGCTAAAAACAAAGGAAAGGAAAATAAAGCTAGTTTATTTGATTGATTAAAATATATAAGTTATTATTTTTGATAATTCTTAATGGACTTTTGTTAACTAGATTTAAATGTTGAAGTTTTTAGAATCTGTTTATAAATAAAGGGTGAGATGGGATGAAGGGGCTTTTTGATCTTTCTTTTCAATCTTGTCTATCAGAACCAGTGTGAAAAGAAATATCAATGCATATTGTGGTACTCCCTTAATAAGTCAAGCCCTCCATCTTCTGGCAATGTAGAATATCACAGCCTAAAGAATGGAGAGCAGAGTAAAAGGCAGCAGGTTTTTACTTTCATGCTTATATCTCCTTTTGTAACTATTTAATATGACTGTGCAAAGCATTAGATAAGAATCTTTTACAAAGTGTGCTGGCACAAGCAACACATCTCTCCTTTAAGCTTTAAAGCAGCTGCATCCTTTGGAAAGCTTGGCAAGCTCATCTGAAGGCTATCTCCTAAAGACAGAAGCATTTTCATAGGGATCACCAAGGAAACACTTTGCATGCATCAACATGTTCTTTGCACATCTTTACAATAGAGCCAACAATTGCTCACAATATATTCTGAGTGCATTAAGTATACAGCAGAACTAGATTCCCCTGAATTGTGTTAACCCAGTAATTCATTTCAATCTCTAAGTGTTCCTGGTAGATTAAATATTACAGATGGTGCCAGGAAACAAATCAGTGGAGATAATTGAGATTGGAGGGGGGGGGTTAAAATTAATGAAGCTTAATTTCACCAATGGCAATATACCACTGTCATATATTCTGAAACAGAAGAAAAAGCAGATCAGCAGCAAGAAAGATACACTCGTTTACTGTGACAATGAAAGAAGACCTGAAATACCAGATTAGGTATAGATTATCATGGAGAAAATCTATTCATGGCATTGCTAATAGTTAATACTAACTTGCTGGTGCACAATTAATCAATATATTCTGAACAATATGCAGCCTGCAAAAGGAATGGTACAATAATGAACATTCAAGACACATGGCCGAAATATATTTGTTTTGTTAGATTTTCATCTTATTTCTGTAACCTTGAAATTCCACCAAATCTGCTCCTACTTGTATCACTCCATTCCTGCACTCAGAAACACTGAGTAACCTGTCCAGGAGATGAAGCAAGCAGAAATGTGGATTTGTCCAAAATAAAAGACAAGATGTGGCAATGTGTTATAGAGTTACTTCTGACACAACCCTTTTGTTTATCCCCATAATTCAAAATGATTGTACAGCATCATGCTACTTTCTAAAATAATAACAATATGACATTATCAAAGTGTAACATGGCAATACTTTAAAAATGTCGCAGTTCACAGTTTAATAGCCAAGTTTAAACAACTAAATAGAGCTAACCTAATAAGCATAATGTTATTTAATTTTAAGTTTATGCTGAAAATGTACATTTACATGCCTAATTAAAATATTTATTATTAATAGAAAAAAGTAGTTTATAAAAGACAACTAAATATGACATTATTGTTGCTAGTTGAAATATATATTATTTATAACTATACAATGAATTTATTTTAAAAGGGAATTAAGAGTATTGAAACTGATTTTTTTAAAAAAGGAACTGCTTTATTAATAGCAATAGCACCTAGACTTATATACCACTTCATAGTACTTTACAGCCCTCTCTAAGTGGTTTACAGAGTCAGCATATTGCTCTCAACAATTTGGGTTTGCATTTTACCGACCTCGGAAGGATGAAAGGATGAACCAACAATGAGCCAGTCAGAATTGAATTCCTGGCAGTTCAATGCAGAATTAGTGCAGAATTAGTGAGCAATACTGCATTCTAACCACTGCACCACCAAGGCTCATGGTTGACAGACAGCATTTATATCTCATTTGTCTTAGACAGCATTGCTAAGTCTCATATTTAACTCTCTTTCTGTCTCTCTCTCTTTTCTTGTTTCAGCATTCGGAGATTATATCATCATGGTTCAGTCAACAACCTGGTAAACCATGTGCTTTTTAATGTGTTCTTTGTGACAAATACTTCATAACATTTACAGTGTTAAAATATGGAAGGAATAATTAGGACCCTTTCAGACACCCTTTTGCTTTGAGAAGAATGCCAATGAAAGTGTCTTCTGTGCATGCACTATATGACTGCACTAAATTTGACAAAACATGAGTATCTCATGGCTATGAACAGTTGGCTTATAGAATCTAGCTCTAATTTTATTGGGCAAGAACCTTAACTTACACTTGCCTTTAAGTATATAAGCAAGTCTTTGATTCCAGTAGGATGGCTTGTGTGACATCATATGGAAAATTAAGCCTCCAGACAGACACACTTTTTGGTAGAAATCATGCCCAATACCTACCATGGGATCTATTTCAGAAATATGTTGATATTGCATTTTGAAGTAGTTATTTATCAACAGCAGTGAAAAGAAAAACCAGGACTGATTATAAGATTTTATTCACTTCCTATTATAGAATGAAGAATTCTATAATTAATTCAAAAGGAAGGATCTTTTTGACTTTTGAATTTAAAGCAAGTTTTGATCATAGCAACACAAGATGTGCAAAAAGTAAAAACTGTGATCAAAAGTAGTACTATTAGTACTAAATAATAGAAAATGGCCTTTTAAAAGATAACAGTGCAGAATCTATCTGTTGCTAGAAATGTAAGATACCAGGCAAAATCCATTTTGAACCTAAATACATTCATATTTAGGTCACCTTAGGTTTTCTCAAATAAAGAAGGAAAGATGGCAGGTAGATAAATTGATATTATATAAATCCTATATTAGGATTTTTCTGGTCTTCTGGCCAGCAGAATCCCTACTGATGCTTAATCTTCACTTGGATTCATTCAAGTGAATTCAGAGTTGATAGAAATTTTATGACTGCCAAGTAGATATTTTTGTAATTACTCCATATGGCACCTGAGAACGCAGGGTAAACTTTGGTTTGGCTACTTTTCTAATAGATATGGAAGTAATTTTTAACACACGAAAAAACATGTTCTGGAAGAAAGTATTTCATGTATATGATGATTACATTACTAGTTGTACCATACAAAGATTTGTATAATAGACACAGAGGTTAGTTTTATTTTTCACACTAGATGATTACTTTTTTATATAGCCAAATCCTGAAAAAGTGTAGAATGTTGCATATGTTCAATCCTTTAAAATCAAGATAGATATTGCATAGAGGGTCAAATTTATAATCATGTACTCACTAGTATACCAAGTGGGTGGTAAAGAATGTATAAACCCAATGGCTGATCAGGAAGGACAGAATAACAACCTGACTTCTATTATTTCCACATAAATACTGGAGCAAACATAGCAGAAATATTGTCTTAAGCAAGCTTTGAAAAAAGTCTAAAAAATCTAAATTAAATGATTAAAAAATGGTCAGAAAAATGAGCATCGGTAGCAAAAAGAATAACATTTGCAAGCAATCTTGAAAGAGATGTTTTGAATGGATCTTGGTGGTTCACATAATGTCACTTGATTCCTAATACCTGATTAGGAACAATGAACAAACTGAGCTAACAATAAACATAAAAGATATCCATGGGTATGATGGGGTATTGAGCAACTATAAAGATGATTCCCATACAACCAAAATGGATCCTATTGTTTAGAAAAGGGGGGGACTCTTTATTTCTTTTATACACTATTTGACACAGAGGTGGGAAAAGTACATAAAAAGCCAAAGATACCTTTAGTACCACAAAGTTTAATAAATAAACAGAGAAGTTCTAACTTTTGTAAAATAATCCCACATACTGTCAGGTTGAAATATGAACTCCTTTCCTTTTTTCATTACCTTGCATTAAACTTTATTTGCTCCGTGGAGACAATGGCCCTATCTTGGAATGAGTTCCTTATCCCTCAGCCTGGTGTGCAGTCCTGCAGCACTTTCATATTGCAAAGGCTCGGCTCTTGAGAAAATAATGAGTGAATAAAAGAAGTCTTGACTTGACATAACGATAAATGAGGTGAAACTTTTTTTTTAACCGTCAAGGAACCAGTTTTGGTCGATAAAAAAAAAAGAAGTTTCTATTTTAATATGGAACATAAAGCATTCATTGTACAAAAAAGTGTTTTTCATCAGAAGCAAAGGAAGAACAAAGATAAAGGCAGCAATCGAATGAATGAGTTGAGAAAACTAAGATAATGCCGTTGATAAGCAGTTCAAGGCGACACATTGTTCACCAGGCCACCAGCCCAGCCCTAGGGGAGAGCTTTTAAAAGTATCCCTGTATGCATTTTCCCTCTCCTCATTACCATACCTACTCTTTGAAACTCACCAGTGGTTCCAACAAACTACACTGACACCTGCCGGAAAGAGCCGGTGACCCATCTTAATCAACTACTTCTATGAAAAGTCTATGGAAAGAACTGTGTCCCATCTTTACTTTGCTATTCAGAAAGCTATTTGTCAATGGGTATCCAGAGAGCCATTGCTATGAACAAAGATCTGTTTCTGTGCACTGGAAATGTGGCACCATGATCAAAGTTAAGGAGAATCTCCTACTTGTTTCCTTTGTTCATGAATATGTCCCTTCTCTTATACTACTACTAACACCAGAATAATTACCTGTACTTTATCCAGTACTAGTTTGATTGTGATGAAATGATTCCAGCAGCGCTCTGAATGGAATCGGAATTTTGAAGCACTCTATTTACTTTTTTAACAAGGCATTTCTCCTACCTCGAAGACCATAACAAATGTTGCAGGCACATCACAGTATTATATAGGAGTAGTCCATAGATACCAAGGGGAAAAAATAAACTGCCTTATAAAAAGATTTTGAACAATGCCAGTTTGGATTAAAAGTTGAGATACACTCTGGAAATGCAACAATAAATAGAACATTTGTCATTGACCAATGTTTAGAATGTAGACTACTTCCCAATTAGAGTATGTATTATTCCTACAAATATATATACTAATCTCATTTTTTAAAAGAAATTTTAAACATTTTCCCATATATATTGAAATGTCATTGTGAGATTTTTGTGTACACGTTTTTTTTTATATATGTGAGATACAGTAACAAAGATTTCAGAAGATCAATTGGCAAATGAATCTAATGCCTACATATGTGTGTGGGAGATGTATACATTCATATGAACTTAACACCGAGAGCTATTCTCAAGTTGAAATGAAAATCATGCACATTCTTTATCAAGAATATTTTTTTCTATTGGACAATCCAGTTTGCTATTCTGTCCATAATGTAATGTGAGCTACAATGAGCACACAAGACTGATCAAAAGAGGAACACAATTCAAGATATGAATACAAAATATTCCAGCAATATTTGTGCCAAGGAAGCTGATGCATTAATGTTTTTGTTATTTACCTTGTTGTATAGTATCAGATTTTTCATCTATTTGCAATGACAATCAGTTAAATACAACTTTCATAACAACATGACTAGTTATTCAATATAGCATATTTGGCTCATGCCTTTTACAATACTGTGTGATTTTCCCCTCCCCAAATATACAATAGGATTGTAACCATACCTTCAAAATATTATACTGCATGAAACAATCTATGCCAAGTCATTGCCTCAGATTTCAACTCTTTCTAAAAATTGTTGTGGAAGTAAAATGAATTAAAGATCCAGACTACATCTTCAGAGATGATAGTTATCTGAAGTTTCATTTCCTGGTTGCAGTTATTTATTTATTATATTTATATCCCATCTTCCTTCTAAGGGCTCAAAATATACCCCCACGCTGTTTTGTTTTCTGCAGTACATTACGCAAAGGAATAGGAATGTGCTGATAATCACCATGTTTTTTCTATAATGTTGTCTAGTTTAATTTCACCAGATCAAGACATATTTGCTACACTAAACAACTTTGAAATGCTATGCTTATAGTCTGTTTTGTTTCTGATATATCTGCAGATTCTGTTGATAACTATGACGATGAATACAGCACTGATTATATAGAGCCAACAGAGGCTGAAATCAGATATAGTTTCTTTGACTCTGATTGGATTTATGAATTCTTCACTCATGACGGTACTTCATTATACTCATTATAAGATGGACAATCAGAATATGGGAAGTGAAAGATAAGAATCCAATCTTTAGCTAAAGGTAGAACTGGGGGAAATGGAGAACTTTCTACCGCTTTATAAATCTGCCATTGCAAGCAAACATCAGTGTTCTAGGTGAAAAACCTTTCAATAAAAATGGGTAAAGATTTTTAAAAAATAAACTTCAAATTTATATCTCTGTGCTAGTAAATCCCTGCCAGACAAACCCATGCCAGAATAATGGAATCTGTAAAAGAAACAGAGACAGCTATATGTGTTCCTGCCCTGAACCATACACAGGATCAAAGTGTGACCGTGGTAAGATACATCTTAATCTTGTCACTACTATTACATAAAGCTGAAAAATGTAGATACTATTATAAATCATATAGTTTTATAAAATATAAAATAGATTTATTTACATTCCATTTTAAAAGTCAGCTGGAAATTTGCAAGGACTTTCTAGTTTAAATCTATAATTTTAATTTTTCAGGCATGGAATATAATAACAATGGAACATAGAAGCGGTACTTGAGAAAGACATTTAGTCCTGAAATAGAGCAAAATAGAATATAAAACAGTAGCTTGAAGTTTGACTGTTATTTTAGCAATAACACAAACACAACTTTGGAATGGAGCAGAAGAAGAAAAATGTAAGAACTTGCTACAATTATCCAAGCATAAAACAATAGACTCAGGAGTTAGAAAACAATTGTGGTCATTTTACTTAGGTCTCATTACATTTCAGAATCGTTTGGGAAAAAATGAATAAAGTATATAAAGGGTAAGCAATATGAATGCACCAAGCCAATAGGTGTGGCTGGTGTGGAAGTCTTCTAAAATTCCAAAAGATCAATAGCTAAATGTAGAGTATAAACATGAGTATCTTCAGTTATTAGACTGAATATCTTCATTTTAAGCTAAACACAGTTAATAGCAATCTCATATAATTATTGCAGGGTAAACTTTAGGAGAAAATATTGAAAATTCAATATTTTATGAAGAATTGCTTTAAACCAAATAGCTGAAGTATAACTGTATAAAATATTGCATTCTTAAATATTAGCCAATGTTAATCAAATCAAAATGATAATGGAGCACTACAGAAATTATTCAAGAACTTGCTAAATGTTACAAAAATATATACATCATAAAACTTATTGATAAATAATTAATGAAATAAAATAGAAATTAATCTTATAAATGAAGTACCTATATATTGGCTCAAAATATAAATAAGAAATAAATACTTTATATTAATATAATTTTGAGGGTGTAAGAGTTTAATCAAGTGAGCTTATTTTTTAAAAAATTAAGACATTTAATAAAGTTGTATCTATGAATTTATTTAATTGTATCTATGTATTTATGAACCAATTCATAAAACATGAAAAGACTCTATAGCGGTACACAATACAGTGCAGTCATATAAATCAGTTTTGTATTAATTAAGGCATGAAACTTTATATATTGTAGCTATAATAATAGTTAAATACATTTATTAAAGATGTCAGATCATGTGCAAACTAAGGATTCCCAGTCAGTACATTAATAAATGAAGCAGTTTTTAAACACAAAACAATTAAACATATTTTAATACCTCCATTATGTTACATTTGACATCTGTAAAGCATTTGACTGCTTAGAATGTGACTTTTCAAAATCAGTCCATTGAAGAAATTGTAGTAGGATAAGGGCATTTATATGTGCAAGGTATAACAACCTAATCAGTCCCACTAAGACTAAGTAGACAGAGCATGAAATCAATTTCAGCTTATACAAAACTACTTATTTTGAGATTAGCTATAGTAACAGAATCTTGCAAATCTGATTATGTTGTACATCCTTCACCTTCTTATAGTTCAATTAATTAGGAAAGCATTTACCTGATTCACTTCTGAATATTATCTTGTTCTGGGATTTTAAAAAATGGTTTAGCTCCTTTTGCTTAGGTAATGATACCTACATATTTCCCCATGCTCACCTTCCTTACTCTTTGCACCTGTAATGCCAGAAAAATTGTAAATGATCATGACTGAGCATTAATCTCTAGAGGAGCATAAAATTTCACTGATCAAAATAACTAAATAATAATATAAATAAAAACAAAATTAATTCCTTGATTGTGAAATATCTGCATCAAGTTTGTCTTGCCTCCGAATGTCATATTGCAGATTCTAGGGCTTGACCATCCTAGGTTGAATTCCCAATTTAAAATATTTCCTTTTTATAAACTGTTTTGTGATACTGTTTCAAAAGCCATTGCAATTTAGTGACAGATAATATACATAGTAATTTTGTTATAATATGAAGATAAGGCATACAAATTCATATTATTTATGTGTAGAAAAAAGAGGAAACATTTAAAATACAACTGTATATTGGTATTTATAGTACTGTAATGTTGCTTTTTTTCCTCCAAGTTCATGAGCATTTCCATATCTTCAAGGGGATGAAAGAATAGGGATTATTTGATTATTTACTGTTTTACAACTCTGTAACTGTAATTTTCACCAGGAATTAGAATGAAATTTCACATTTGTGTATCTCCATTATCAATCCTTGTACTACATAAAGTCTGTTTTTAGCAAATATCCAAAACTTGAAAAATCTGCCTAACTTTCTTGTTCTTTTTACTGTTTTTACATACCATAGTGAAAAATACATGCCAAAGAATCAACTGCAATCAAGGAGAATGTCTGGTTATGTTAAGAGCACCTTATTATCGATGCAGTTGCAGATATCCATATAAACTACCATTATGTAGAAAAGGTGAGACAAATTATTATTGCAATACCAGTAGCCAATTTCTAGCATTATGTTCTGACCCAACCAGGTTCCCAAAGAATAAACACAGACAAAGGCAGCAGCCCCCACC
>AZIM01000865.1:194097-210935 GCA_000516915.1 Ophiophagus hannah
GTCTATGCTACACCTTTGCACATTCCACTGACCTATGCCAGCCACTGCATTGTCTGCATGGCTTTCCCAACCCATGTAGCACTTCTTGCACAGACCCACACACCCTTCCTGATCTGCACCCCCACACACATATCTTTCTGATCCAAACCATCCCCAAATGCCTTCCTTGAGCTGTGCAATATCTCTACCATATCACCACAACCCCTCCTTCCCTAAGCCATTCAGCAACATTTGGGTTCACCCAAGAATCCTTCCCAATCTGAACCCCAAACTCTACCTTCCCTGACCTGCACCGTACCTTTTGCATATTCCCAGACAACCAAAGTCACTTTTCCCATCTCATGCACCATCCCCAACTATTGAGCACCTCTTACACATTCCCATGGCTCCCACATAGCCTTCTGGATCTCTTCCATCCGTCTACATGTCATACCCAATTGCAGAACACCTCTCATTCACTTTCAGTCACCCTTCTCAACCTACAGCACCCTCTCAGATGCCTTCTCTGACCCACATGGCATCTTGAGTATATACCTTTTCTAATCCATGCAGCACTTCTTGCACAGCCTACATACCATCAGGACCCATCTGGCAGTAGCCATTTACTTGCCTGCTCGACTTGGACTTGCAACTTCCTTCTGGCTTTCTCAACTGACTTTCTTCTTAAAAGCTTTCCACAAGTATAGTAAATACAAAAGCTAACAGGAATTCTAGGGAAGAAAAGAAGGGACAGAGAGTGAGAGAGGGAAGGAAAGAAGGAAGGAGGAAGGGAAGGAAGGAAAAATGAGGGAGGGAGGAAAATGAATGTGGAAGCAGACAAGAAATAAGAAGTTGTTCTCACTGCTTTTTGTTCACCAATGGTCATTCTGTTTCTCTGTTTTTGGTAAGGAAATATCTCTGAAACAATGACCCAACGAGACATGGTTAATCCAATCCTATCTATAATTCTTATATAGTGACTGCCTGGATTTTTAAAGCTAAGATTTTATCTAATTTCATTTATTTATTCAATATTTTTATCCACTGTAATCAGAAAAGGGTTTTAGTGCCTTACATCACTGTAATATCTTCCTTAGATATTACTGTTCATGTTTAGGAGCAATGGATGGATTTTGTCAGTGAGCCTCCAAAACCAATATTTGTTAATAATGTATTTATGATGCTACAATATTATTATTAGATGGCACTTAGAAAGTCCAAATGTTGTTTATTTATTAATTTAAAAGATTTATATAACCACCCATCGTATGTTATAACTCCGAGCAGCATACAAATGGTAACAAAACAATAAAAAGTGTAAAATCAATATTAAAAGTTCCCAGTTCCCCCAAAACAAGAAATAAACAACTTTTCTGGACATCAGACATGCACTGCCCCGATGCTTGTGTGAAAAGCCAGTGGTTTTTGAAAGGTCAGGAAGATCAGGGTCTCCTGGATCTCAGGTGAGAAGATGTTCCAAAGGTCAGAAGCCACTATCAAGAAGGAATGTTGCCTAAGACCTTTGACAAGGCAAAATTTAATGGACGTTCAAAAAGGATGCATGCCCAGATAAATTAATTTTGCTTTATTGTAAATTTACTTTAAAAGAATTTTTGCAAGTTTTCTCTGGGCTAAATTTCTTTTTTTCTGACCATTTCCTGGGCTTGTGGTTATTGCCCTTCAACTCTTGCCAGCAATGCTCTGGTCATCTCTTGTGTTATTTCCTCTCATACAGCTCCTCAGTAAATTGAGATCATATAGACATAATTTAATCAGAGCCCACATGACATCCTCATTTGAAGCCACAACAAATGACTCAACTGAACTATGCTTCCAGAAAAACACACACAATCTTTCTGGAAATTGGCATGCGATGATAGACCCTACATCCCTGCAGTGTGAGATTAGTATGGAGAACTCAGGAATCAAAAGGGGGTGATCTGTCCGTGGCAAAGGGCTGGTGTTGATGTTTCCCAACCTAGATCACAATACCACTGCCTTCAGACAAATATCATATCTCCACAGTGGAGTTGGATCTTTGAAAAGTTGGATCAGGCCCATGGTTCCCATAATGGCCATGAATTCCTGAGCCATCTCTGAGTGTGGAAAATGTTTTTGCCAAACCAGCCACAAAATTAAGGAGCTTGGGCAGAGATACTGCTACATTGGAAAGAGGGAGGTAAACAAAAAAAATCACAATTCCAATCTCTATGGCCTGACCTCACTGACAGAGTCTCAGTTACATTCTTTACATTGCAGCAAAGTTCTCTAGGAATATAACAACGTCCTTCAAGGATCCTATAATAAGTAATACATACAGAACTTGTGGGAAACCAGAAAAAATAAGACCATTCAAGAGAATCTATGGAGGTGTCAAGTCAGTTTCTGGAAAACATCCATGGCAAGCATCTCTTCAGAGTAAGATTTCAGCAGGTGTACCAAAGGGACATTATTGTGGAGGAGTATTGATTGAGCCATGCTGGGTTCTTACTGCAGCACATTGTATCACGTAAGCGTACTTGCTGGATTCAGTTAATTTTCTTTTCATTTTCTACAAATGCAAAAAAACCCCATCCTGTTTGATTTCATCCATCCTATAAATAGAAGAGTCTAAAGTGCATAATTTTATATAGCAAAAGTCAGGGAAAGTAGCCATGTCAAGTGGATAATAAATAGGATTGTGCCATGTCTTTTCATCTGACACATAGCCTTATTTCTTTTATATAGAATAGCAGCTATATAAAATTCAGAAAAAAACCAACTTTCTCTTTTGCTTCTAGGATAATGTGTTTGGACTAGTCTTATCTTTAAACTCTATTATTTTATAATTTGACAACCTGTAGAGTTATTTTTATAATGATTTTGTTATTGTATAATTGTATAACAGAGAATACACTCTTCTTAGTATGGGTTAACCTACTAGAAACAATTTGTATGATGATGAATTCAGATGAAATTGGTGCAGTTCTCTGTAACTTATAAAGTGTCCCACAGTCCTATAATTATGACTGATTGTTCTTTGAGAATGGGATGTTTTCTTTCATAGGACAGAAGCACACAACCTCCAGGTGTCCCTTGGAGAACAGAATCTCAATAGGAAAGAGCATCATGAACAGAAGTTTGATGTAGACAAGATCATTAAACATGGACATTACACAGAGCAGGATGGCATCCCATATAATGATATTGGCAAGTTCCTATTTTATGTCATGGATAAATCCCAATCATTACCATTAGGAATGGAAAGAAGGAAACTTTAGCTGAACCCTAAGAACACTGATACAGGTTAAATATTGAGAAGAAAACACTAAACTATATTGCGATTAAGTTACAATTAAGAGAGCTAGAAAATTCATCTCCAAACATTTATATGATGGGGTTTTTTTTAGTATAATATATTTATTGCTTTTACTGTTTTGTTTTTAAACAGTTAGAAGTTAAGTGTAGAGATGACTTTATTAATTTAAGCATATAAATACCACTTTAATGAAATAGATTGGAAACATTTAGAAAAAATTAACAAATACTCAGCTCTGACCCAGAGAAATTAGAAGAAATCTTACCAACAAATTTAAGGCTATAGTGCAATTTGGTGGCTATATAATTAACTGTGCCTTAAAATACTGTATTTTGTTCTCTTTTTACAGCTTTGTTGAAATTAAAGCCAATTGATGGGCACTGTGCTGTGGAAACAAGTTATGTTAAATCTGTGTGCTTGCCTGATTTTATGTTCCCTGATAACACAGAATGTTACATATCAGGCTGGGGAGAAACAGAAACAAGTAAGCCATGGCAATGGGAGCAATTAATTCTAACTAATATACAGGCAGGATCAGAATTGATATTTGTTAGCTCTGTACAAATCACTTCACAAGGATCTTCTCTGTGATCAAAGGGTCCCTCTGCATTTTCACCTATAAGCTCCAAAATAGCTGCAGTCACTTCAAGTTCCAGAGAGCTGCTTTGGTGTCCTCCAATAGTCATCTGGTGTGCTGCAATATAGTGCACTGTTTTCTTTCTTCTCCCAACCTTTTTTCCGCCTTCTCCTACTGCTGCCCAGAGTTTGCTGGACCCATCAGGTTTTACTGACTGGTGCCACTTGTGTGATGACAACTGTGCTGTGCCTGCCTGCAACTTCAACTTTGGGGGTCTAGGAAAGGATGGGAGAGGGTTTCCCGTTCATCACATATAGCACATTGGAAACTGGTCCTTTCCTATTTTCTCTTGACTTCTGGATGTGTACAGGTTTGTTAGTATCAGCAAAAGTTTGCAAAACAAAGTTTGGTACTAAAATAATGTCTATTTTGAATCCTTAATGGACTGTACAAAGTATGGATCTGAATGTGACTTATAGATGTAATACATCTATAAGCACAAGGACATTAGTAATGCCCAAAGAAAAGCACAATTTTGTATATTCATGACCATTACTGATGTAATGAATCAATACAGTTTGACTTAATTTGTCCTATATTTTATCTTGAAAGTTTAACAGGCTAGAAATTTTAGTGTCTTGTTGACATAATATGTAGTTTCAAATGCAATAACTATGCTTTTAAAATGTTAAAATGTTAAATATATATAAATCTAAAGTTAACAGATGATTGATAGATGATAGATACAGATATAGAAATCTCTTCTTTCCTTCCTTCCTTTTCTTTTTCTTTCTTTCTTTTTCTTTCTTCTGCTGTAACATTTGTTAAATTCAGTATTTTTACCAATCATTTTTGAACCCAGCCACAGAACAGAAAAGAGAAGATGGGAAATAAGAGTTCTTTGTGTTTTCTGGCATTCATTCTATAGGTGAATCATCTCATCAGCTATTAGATGCCAAAGTAAAACTGATTTCCCAAAGGCAGTGTAATGCACCAAATGCACATAATAGCAGAGTGATGGAAAGCATGTTTTGTGCTGGAAGTCTTCAGAGAACAAGAGCAGATACTTGTCAGGTGTGTTGTTTTTTTATATTTGAACACTGATTTCTCTTTAAACCACATGTAAACAGAGTATACATGGCAAAAACTGGCAAGGTGCTACATATGTACCTACTCCTTATATCAGATAACATCCCCCAACTTCCTTCCCTTCAGCATAATACCAAAGGCATATACAGGTAGTCCTGAATTTACAAAAGTTCATTTAGTAACCGTTCAAAGTTTTTCACACTTACAACCATTGCAGCATCCCTATGGTGATGTGATCAAAATTCAAATGCCTGGCAACTGGCTTGTATTTATGACTGTTGGTCTTTCCCAAGGTCAGGTGATCATCTTTTGTAACCTTCCAACAAGCAAACTCAATGGAAAAGTCATATTCCTTTAATAACTGTTACTAATTTAACAATTGGAATGATTCACTTAACAACTATGGCAAGAAAGGTCGTAAACTGGGCAAAACTCATTTAACAAATGTCTCACTTAGCAATAGAAATGTTGTGCTCAATTGTTGTCATAAGTTGAGGACTATCTGTACTGGACTGCTAGTTATTTGATACTTGATGGCTGATTCTAAAAGGCTACATACAATTTTGATAGTTTCATTCTGTTCTACCTGTCATTTATTTGGTCTTCTTTATATTTAATTTTAGTCCCAGATAACCTTCTAAATCTAAATTGATACTTTGCTTTTAAAACCATCACTTTTGAATGCAATGATTTACATTTCAGAAAAAAAGTAATAAACTTATTTAATCCAAGATCCTATTTCTTTATCCCTGCCATTGATAGATTGAAAAGAATATTATTCTTCAGGAGCAAGTATAAAATGTTAATTGTTTTTTTATTGTTGTCAATGTTAATTGTCTTTTTTATCTTTTACATTAGGGCGATTCAGGAGGTCCCCTAACATGTGTTACCAATGACACTTACTATATTTATGGAATTGTGAGCTGGGGAGATCAGTGTGGATTAAAAAATAAACCAGGAGTTTATACTCGGGTGACAAGATTTCTCAACTGGATTAGAACAAAAATTACACGCGAGTCTAATTTTCAAAACTAAGAATGGTAGTCGTGAAGACAGGTAGTTCAAGTAATTCATCCTTTCAAAAATATCATCCTTTTCTCTCTTCTATTTCAGTACTGAAATATTTTTAGCCAAATTTCTACCCAGAAATGAAAACTCTAATACCTTAATAGCATTTTGGCTAGAATTTGCTTGCTTATCGAATTTGGTTGCCAAGTAAATATGCAACCCTTTGCTTAAAGTAATGTACAAAACTTATCTTTTTATTGTTGTATTTTTAATCATTTGAGGTTTTAAGGCTATAAAACATTGTCCTAATCCTCATAATAAAAACTAGTTGCATTGAGAATTGTTTGCCCAGAATACCCCAGTCTTTTAACAGGGAAGTTAGAATTTACATTCAGAAACCAGGAGATATGCAGTGGAAATAAACCTCAAAACTTGTATGAATTTGACTCATAAGAACCTATTTATATTTGCTTTGAAATCCCCAGAATTTCCTTTTCATTCATTTCTACATTGATTGAATGACAATAAACCTCCAATATCAGTAATCAGAGATGATCAAGCCAGCTGATGATCAAATGATATGTTATTTTATATAATAAACATCTTTCAGTAAAAGAAGATATAGAATCTAAACTGACTTCTGCACAGATAGGAGATTAAACTTTTTCCTCTAGCCACTGCATGCCTAATTTTCTCTATCTTTTACTCAGGAATTTTTTTTTTAAAGGAGGCAAAAGTGCCCACTGGCATGAATTAATTTAGCCACATAGGAATTCAGAAAATGAACATCATTAACAAATCAACAAAATAACTGTAGACTTTTTGGAAAGTGATTCCACTGATTTATTTTCAGTACAAATATATGTTTTTTCCTTTCAGCAAATCATGGTTCATATATTTTTAGTACAAAGCTGAACCTGCCAGTCATCTAGTACTAATTTGCTGTCATAAATACTACATTGTATAATACATAGCTTTAAAAAATCAGGTACAGTTTTTCATGCAAAAATATAAAGTTTAATATTAAATCACTCCTTTAGGATTTGCAAAGGTCTTTTTTTGTAATAACTATTTCTGAACAGTGCACTACTCTGCTTCTCAGGAGATTAGAATAGCTACATGATTTGGAGAGCAAGCTGAAAAATATATGCATTTTCATTAGACAGATGTCAGTGTTTCTGTTCATTTTTTAGTTAGTTTCATTTTTCTTCTCTTCATTTGCAGAACCTCTGCTGCATCAGGATTCAGCTGGACTTGTTGGGATCCTTCTGTTATTTTCTCCTGCAATTGCAATAGATTCAGAACGTTATCTCCTCACAAAGACTATTCTGTCATTCCATCTGTAGCAATTATAGTGAACAGTATATCATATTCTAAGTAGCAGAAATAATGTTCTAAAGCTACTTTTCTAGGATTGGGTACTTCAACTGTATAAAACTGTTTACTATATATTTATAGCTTTGTTGTTCTAAATTTCTTCCAGGGATAACCTACAGATCTTCATGACTCTAATAATGACTTTTAAGTAGTGGTTTAGATCCAAACCAGCTGAAATGCTGAGATGTTCACAGACCTGGTACAAGTTCAGCTGTCCTTATTTCCAATAATAGTTTAGGAAATGACCCAGATGCATACTGGAATCAGACTTGGTTCCAACAGATCCTGTATTCCTATATTCCATTGCCATTTATCATCCTATTTCCTTTACAATGGCTCTGTAGTAGAGGCTGGATGACCAGATACAATAATTATTGCACCTAATTTCTAAAACTTACAATGAATATTGCTTAGGTTACCTATCCATTCACTTACATAATCTGGATCATGCTGTTCCTGAGTTTCTTGACATTCTGTGTCCTGAGCATATGCCAGCTCTGCAGCCCTTCTGGCCATTTCCACTCTGTAAGAACCTGGAGGAGTCCAGCCAATACCTTTGATCCAATTCAAATCAGATTTGTATTTGACCTAGAAAACAAAATACAGTACTAATTGCATGGAACTTCCAAGACTATAATACTTAAAATCAGACAAAGCAAACCATATATATATACTAAAGGCCTAGAAAAGAAAATGGTGACCCCAGGAAACAGGTGTGATAGGCAAGGATAGGTGAAGGAGTATTGCAAGCTATTCTGTGCCACCTTAGATGTTCTTCAGAATCAGGTGCTATGGAGACCTTCCATCTTAGAACATTAAGATAAAACTGGTCTTATATACCAAATAGGAAGCCAGATCTTTTCTTTGCCTCAGCCATGGAAACCACTTGTGTTTCTTCTTTACATAGCAGTCATGACTTGTTTATTAACAAAAGACCACACACACACTTTGTACAATACAAGAAAATAGTTGCTGAGACAGAAGAGATGGGCAAGACTCAAGATGTCAACATGTATTACAGTCTTTTCTTTTTCTTCTCTTTTCTGAAGTGAATATATAAACCAGTTATTGTTGAGAATAAATGTTTGAAATTTGCATATATGTGTATATATAAAATTATATTTAAATCTTTTTGTAACTCTTCACTTGCAATAATAGCAACTTACAGATGTATAGAGGAATTGGATTTGTTTGGAGGAGCCTTCCTCATGGACTAGTGAAAGTAATTTCTTGGTTTTAGTAGTGCTATTTTTTCTTTCCTAAATGCATTAGCATCTCTTTCTCTCTCTCTCTTTCTCCCCCTGTGTGTGTGCGCGCGCTCTTCCACAAGTGAGCTATGACATGGACAACTCTCCCAGTGATTGCACCTTTTAATGCATTTCCTACCTAAGCTTTTGTCCAAAGGTGCTTCTCTTTCACTTCTCATCCAAGAAGCTTCTTCAGTTTTGACATCATCTACCTTCACTCAGAACTGAAGAAGCTTCTTGGATGAGAAGTGAAATGTCTTTAAGAAAAAACAAAGTCCAGTTGCTTTTTGAAAAAGCACCTTTGGCATAACCATGACTTGGATGACCAAGAATTTCCATAGATATCTAAGTTTTCTTAAATCTGATGTATTGGGCATTATGGAAGATGAAATCCAGAACATTTGAATGGCACAATATTAGAACTACTGACAACTTTTTAAAATCTAAGCTGATTCCTTAATATAAAGGATTAAATTTGGATTTGAAAGTGAATCCATTGAGTAGACATATCCTTGCCTGGAATGGGCTCCTTAGCCATAGATTCTAACATACTTACATCACTTTGTAGTTTGTAGGCTTGTTTGGCATGCCTGAGATTCAGCTGCTCTGGGTCACAGGTGTATTGATGCAGGCGCTGCCTGTAGTTGACATCACTTATTAATTGTTGGCTTTTCTTTGCATGAATAAATCCTGGCTGATCAGTTTGACTTCTGAATTGTGCTCTGTTTCTAAAATAATCCCTTTTATATTGGTTGTCACTCTGGAGGTGGCCCATTTTCAGGAAGTGTCTCATTTTAGGATCATCACGTGCATTGCAAAATCCAATCTGTTGACCTCTGTCCCTTAGGAAAGCTTCTTTGTATCTGAACTAGAGAATATTGAGACAGAGGAATGTTTATGTCATTACACAATCACGTGGAAGCATACTTTCACATAATTTCATACTATGCCATAAGCATTTTACATGTACGTGCTGTAGCCGACTAGTGCATCAATGTTAAAATAATGTATGGCATGCTAATTATTTTGGCGAAATTATTTTTAGATTGGGAACATTTCATTGTAGTTGAAGAATATATGTAGAAACATACATTTAAAGCAACAATTACACATAATTATACAATTTAAAATAAAACTCTAGGATGAGCTCTTCATTAGAACACCAGAATCTGGCAGCACATACAGGCATAGGCAATCTTTTTCAGCAAGGAACCATTCTCTGACTTTGTACCCTACAAAAGGTATATAGCTAATTATGTTACAGTACATGCAAATACTACCCACATTTTAAGAAAAGTTAAAAGGAAATCCAGGTTCCGTTGGTATATTTTAGGTCTGTGAAGGCTCAAGGCACCAGTTTTGATTTTTTAAAACTCTTCACAAATTCATTAATTAGGCCAAAATGGGCCAAATTATTGTTCTTGCCTTTGACAAGAAGAGTACATGTATGTTAATGTTGTCTCTCTGAACAACAGCAAGAAGAGTTAATTTCTCCCTGAACTTTCTCAGTGTTTTTCATTTGACTGATTGAATGACTGATTGAATGATAGACTGAATAAATACATACATTTATAAATAAAAACATTTAAACTATTGTGAAATAAAATACAGGCCCAACTGATATAAGTTGAAGTATGCTTGAGACAGTTACTCTCTGGGCCAAATGTATACTTGTATTTTTCTACTGCACTTTTGTTCTCTAGAAGTCTGAAGTCTGACAGAGTAGATAGAATTTGGTCAAATAAGCTCCACAGAATAAAAAGATGCTAATTATTTCCACAGCATATTAATCATAATTTTTACATATGCAGTTCAATGGCAATATTACTGAATGCTAATATATGCTTCTATTCTCATTGTGGGATCCTTATGGCATTGAAAACAGGTTCACTTCTNTAGGGCATAAAGGTCTTTAAATGCCAAAAAAACCACCATCTTGGAATGTTTCATACATCACTGGCAATTTCTCTAGATGCTTTAGCTGTCTGGAAAGGGATGGCATCCAATCTGAAATCATAGCCAGCTGCCCGTGTTTCCTCCCAAGAGGTTTTATATAGTTTCTGCATTGAGAAATGGAAAAGCAAATCAATTAATCTTATTTACATATCTGTTGTGGCTTTATTAATTAATATTTGATTCTATTACAATCATTTATTTATGACTCAAAAGCTAGCATGCATCCCTTCACGTTTTCACATACAAAGTACAATGTCCTATTTGAAAAGAGTCACAAAGTCATAATTAAAGTTTGCTTTGATGCATTAGACACATCAATATTGCATTGACATTGCCCCTATTCTGTCTTTTGAAACATTTAGCAGTAGCATTTGGGTTTTACAGCAGAGATATTTCAGTGCTGCATTTCCACTATGTAAAACTTCAAACATTTTTAATACCTTCTGTGCTGTCTCCAAACCCTGCTGGTTCCATCAAAGTATCTAAAGTAGTGAGATGCTTTATAAGAGAGTAGATAGGATTAAGGCATTAGCTAAATGCAAATTATGAGGAGCTGAACATAGGAATGCAGCTGAATACATGGAAGGTTTCACACTAGAACAGCTTTTCGTGTGTTCAGCATTGCCACATAATTCAGAGGTCTCGACTCAAATCATCATGAGGACCATGTAACATGAAGTTCTTTGCCCTGAAATCTTCTAAGCAAGTATTATAGCTAATCCATTCAGTTCTCTCTGATTGACTCAGGGCCAACCCTGAGAAGCCTAGGGTGCCAAGGCTTAGAGGTGCCAATGCAGCTTCTCCTTCTGAATCCTTCTAAAATGCAAATCCTTGTAGCTAAGGATGCTATATACCCTTCCCTGGGTTACATTTCTATCATCCCCAACCAATATATAGTTTTTAAAAATAAGCTTTGTGAACTCAGTGCCCTTTAAAAGCCTCTGCTGGGGTTGCAAGCAAAATGGCTGATCCCATCATCTCAAACCCATGGAAAATCACTGTTCTGCAGTCTCCTCAAAAGGAGCAGCCATGTGAAGATCTCACATCCTCTCCTTATTCATAGAAGTTTCAGTAAATCAGTCTACTTATCAGTTCCTTTATCTTTACACAGTCATCAGCTCTGATTTCACAAAACCAAGACACCATACTCCCTCAGAAGTCCATTTTTATTATGTACATTCTCAAATGCTTAACTTAGATTGAGAAAAGATGGTCAATTTCCAGAAAGCCAAGATTTACAGAAAATAGGCTATGGATTACCATTTTGTAGTTTAGATGGATTACTAAACTACAAAATGAACAGGGGGAAATATGCTATCAAGAAGAAATGAAAAGGAATATAGCCCAGAAATTCTATGAGGANNTATATAAAGAAGAAGAATTTGTAACAGAAGAAAAAGTGATANAAGCGAATCTTCCAAGAATATCAGAAGAGGAAAAAAGTTTATTGAATAGAAGCATAAATTTAGAAGAAGTGATCTGAGGAAAGGTACTTTCAATGTCCTCTAGTTGCTCTGTGAAATAGTAGCATCTTAAGCACTGTTACAATAGTAGACTCTTCCATTACAACCAGAGAGAGCAGCCTACTTTTAGAGGTAGTAGGACATGGATGATAATGTTGCACAGCTATCTCATACTTTGCTGCCATCTTTACACATCTGTTGTCTCAAATAACCACTCACTTTGTCCTGAATTTGTCCTGCACCCACCTTCTCAGGTTACTTAGATTCATGAATATTTTTCCACTCTGTGGTAAATTAATACAACCTCCATGTTTTTGAATGGGCCTGAAATTCTAACACATTTTGTTCCTATAGTCTGGTCAGTAGCATGCTTGTTTAAGATAAGATGGCATAGAACACAAGCAAGAATGCATCCAAAAATTATAAAATATGGCCTCTTTAAAGAACAGTTTTAGATAAATCTTTAGATTTGTTTGCAGAACTTATATTAGAAGAATTTGGCATTCTCTCTCCCAGTATGGATGAGATCCAAATCTAGACCCTTTTCTCAAGTTCTAGTCATTTGTCATTTCCTTCTGCCTTTTCTTTCTCTCTCTCTCTCTCTCTCTCCTTTTCTTTCTTTTAAATCTGCAAATCTTTGGCCTTGCTGTTGCAGTTCATTCTTAACACAGATCCTTTGATTCGAAACCCCATGCATCATTTTACTTTATCACAGTTTGCACAGTTTTTGCACTCATCCTCGCACATTACATTCATTTGATTTATGGCTATCTTTGCAGCTTTACAAATACCAACATGGCTTTTTTTCTTCTTTTTCTCTGTGCTCTGGGGTCAGTCTCTCTCAACAGCTTTCTGTGTGTGGCATCTGATCCAATTGTATATCTACCGAAAGCAGTTTCATTTTTAATGAGATGCCCCCCAACATCTCCACCTCCTCATGCACTCACTGGCTGTTTCAGTTCAGATACATGCTGATCCATTTGAATGGTCTGAGAAGAAACAGAACATACCCGACATACAACTGTGCCATTCATCTGTGCATGGCAATGCCGCTCTAACTGCATGAGCAATATCGCTCTCTTATTCTTTTCTTCTGACATGAGAGGGAAAGGTTTGCCAGTGTACAATGCAAAATGTGTTACCTGCTTCTACTTCTTTGTGTGCTGGAGCAGCCTTTCCAGCATTGTTCTCTGCTATTTTTATATTCCAGTAATTGATTAAACAGGTCACTTCATGGAATTATTTGCGTATCAATTTTTCACATGACTATGCATATAATTTAACTGTTCACAATGAAACATGGTCAATTCATTGTTACAGGCTGTTTTAATCTGTGAAATTAGTCTATGGCATTTAATGGCAGGCAGCAGTATTTTTTTACATGAATGAAGGCAAAGATACGTGTCCCAGGATAATGTTGCAGGATCTAATCTGTGTACTTTCTGGAGAGAAAGAAGTTCCCTGAGGATGGGCTCCAGCATGAGCCCAAAAGCTTGGTCCCAATGACCAACTCAGATTGGATCCTGCAATATTCTTTTACCTGTAGTATAGTTCCAAAACTATATTACTTGAAATAGCTTGAATATAAGGCAAGTAATCCTTATCGTTGTACTGATTATGTGATTAACTTCCAAATGAAAAAGAACAATTACTTACATCACTGATGTGGAGAGCATTGAGACGTGCCCTAATGAGGTCAGGGCGGTCAAGCGGCAGGGTGTATCTGTGCATGTTGTCCAAATGGCCAGCTCGATATAGTCGCTGTTAGGACAAACAATATTTAGTGTAGTTCCACAATATCTAAAATGCTATTTTCCCCAATACAGAATGCATATAACACTAACCTATGCCTATGCTTATGCTTACTTTAGGCAAAGCTTTATTTCCACTAAAAAGCAAAATGCTATCTCTATTTTGTCCAAGCAAAACTCTTCAGGCAAAATCAGAAGTTTGCTCTTTGTAAAATCTTTGGCACTACACAAAATATGAACTACATCAGTTTACAGAACTTTTGTGTATCTGCTTGATAATAAACTCCCATGACACAGTTCACATACTTCTAGAACTCAGATTATCCTACAATGCAAGTGCCAGAAAAGTAGATCTAACAAATCCATGATCATTTGAGATCTGCTTACCTTCAAATGTTAATAGAGTAACTAAGCTATATGCCTGCCCTAAATAACTTGGAAATTTAGAATAAGCAGAATTAACCATCTCTCTATCATCTGTCTGTCTGTAACTGTGGTGGAAATATTATAAGCTTCATTCACTTCTGACGGGCAGAACAAATTTATGGACTGAGAAGTAATGAATTCTAAATATGTATCTTCTGGTTCATAGATTTCAATGTTGCAGTAAAAAACTTCCTAAAGTCCAATATATAAATTAAGGATAAATTACTACCCTTGAAAATTCACAACATATTTTGCCACTGTTATTTTCTGCAATTTACTACACATCAGACAGCCAACAACAATCACTTTATTTGTAGCAATAACATTTATTCTAATGAAATGGACATAATTCATATTATGTGAGGCTGAGAACAATTTTTATGACCTACATCATACATACTTAACTTACATCATTGCATTGAATATAACTATTCTTTGCATGGAGGAAGTCCAGAGAGTCTGTAACTGTCGTGAACTTGAGATGATTTGGTTTCTGACGATATTTTGTCTGCAAACAAAATTAAGGGCAATAATGATGAAGTATATAATAAAGAAGATTCTATACAAGGTTGTCATTTATAACATAATTTTTTTATTATACGTTTATTGGAGTCTAATAGATTTTGTGTGTATAATATAGCTATTAGCCCCACTAGGTAAACCAGACCAGGAAATCAGTTTCAGTCCAGGCTTCCTTATTATAATGATTGTATAAGGAAGCATCTTTAATATTTGATGGCATACAAATATTATAGATTGCCAATCCCATGAAAGAATTAGCAGTACCTCACTGATGAGTTCTCCAGCTTTCTTCACATTTTCTATATGAGGGGATCTTAGAGGCATCCAGCCAACTCCCTTCATGCAATTCAGATCAGATTTGTAGGAAAACTATCAAATAAAAACAAAATGTGAGAATGTATCACAGGACATGATCCCTGATTTGTATTCATATTTGAACATTCCATTTATGTTTTCTGAGACCCTGATGTGATTTTTTTTAATACATTAATCTATTACTTTTGGAATAAATAATGTATCACTGACAACTTTAGGAATTTGTGGGCCATCTTTTCAGATATGTTTCCTTAACTAAACTGATAAAGAGAATAATCATGACAGGCAAAAAAGGTGTGAGAACAGAAGCGATTTCTGACTTCCTGCTAGCTTCCCCATTAACTTTGGTTGTGGAAAGCTAAAAAGAAGCATTGGAAATCGCAATCATGTAACAGAGGCTGTCCACAGCAGATGGCCAGTACTACTGGAATAAAGAATATTGATTGATATTTCAATCTCACAGGAGAAATGTATCTTGGATTTTGAATGCCTTCTTTAAGTTAGCCTATTGGAGATACATTGATTAAAAAAAGAGTCATTGCCCTATGGTGCACTCTGAATCAATCAATCAAACTTGTATGTTGCCCATCTCAGCAAAGGTGACTCTAGGTTGCAAACAGACTTTATAGTATAAACAGACAGGACAGCTGTAGTAGTATAGATGCTTATCTCAAAAGATACATCTTGAAATATGCTGCTTCAAACATTGCTCAGCAACACAATCAATTTTATCAGAGGATGGTCAGAATTCATTGATCAATGAGTGCAACTATCTATGATCGTCTTTATACAAATCTTAGTGTACACACCTATACAAATGCTACAGCATCCTTTAAAAGGAATGAAGCAGCCCTTAACTAACTAAGTTAGTATATCAGTTAAGGGCTGCTTCACTATAGTGTAACTTAAAGCACAAAATTGCTTTGTTTTAGTATATTAGCTATGCTAAGGAAGAATCCAAGAGTCATTCTGCAATGTTATCATCAGCTGTCATTGAAAATATCCAGTTGGGTAAACTCTTTTAAACTGCATTCCAATTTGAGTTTGGAATCTGTCAAATGTACAGTGAAGTATGAAAAAATGGATATGCTTTTACTTTAATCTAGGCTAAACCTTCAGTCAATAGTACTTCCTGTAGTATTTATGGCAATATCCTATTTATTAATTCAAATCCAAAACTATATAATCCTTTAGCATAACTTCTGAAAAACATTCTGAATTTATTAATCAACAATATCCTTTAGAATGTACAGGTGCAGAAAAGTTTTAATAAGTATAATTTTATAGTTATTATAGCCTATTTATTTAGTAAAGTTAGCAATACTTAATTTGATTCACCCTGCACTGTTCTGTTATTGGGTGTCCAAGATAATTGTACAGGTGTTACACTATACTTACCTCTGACATTCAAGCATATGCATTACCTCACTCTGAAGTAAATGAACTCTTTTGGCCCACTTCATCCTCAAGTCTTCAGGGAGCACTGTGTATTGATGCAATCTTTTCCTGTACTCCTGGTCACTGATGAGATTCTGGGCTTTTCTAGCATGAACTAGATTAACCATGTCCATAGGGAGATTGTACTGAGAATAGATATTTCTTGAGCTTTTCTTATATTCCTGTTCACTCTGTAACTTAGCAGCATGCAAGCAGTGTAGCAGATTGGTGTCATCCAGAATGCTTCTGGCACCAATGAGCTTCCCCCTTTCGGAAACGAAGTTATGCTTGTACTGTAGCTGTGATGGAAAAGAAAACAGGATTTATCTTGCACCCCTGCATCTGATGCTTTTAAAAAGTAAGCTTTATGTCTCTCTCTCTCTCTCTCTCTCT
>AZIM01000865.1:217521-230327 GCA_000516915.1 Ophiophagus hannah
GAGATCTTCTAGTCCAATCCCCTGCTCAGGTAGGAAACCATTTCAGATAAATGGTTCGTTTAAAAAGAGTTTCATTTACATGCACAAAACATTAGCCCAGTCTTGTCTGCCTGCCTGCCTATCTATCTATATCTATATCTATATCTATNCTATATCTATATCTATATCTATATCTTTATCTATATCTATATCTATATCTATACTTATATCCATCCATCTATCTATCTATCTATATTGGCAGAAAACAATACCTAATTCTGAGGTCGATTATGTATAAAATTGTAAATTATTTTTGATATTTCCTCTAAAAACATTCATAGCAATTAAAAACCCTACATGGATGAAATGATCATACTTACATTCACTTCAGAAACATTAAATGATGACTTTTTTAATGTCGTGGTTATAACAGTGGGTATTACATGCATGTATTTACATGTGTATGAACATAGTAAGCACACATAGTTTACACATTTTTAATAGTTTACAAATTTTTAATGAAAACTCTAGATACAAAAAATTAGGTACTGCTGAGTCAGAAAAAGTTAGGCAAAAGGGTATTTGAGAGCAGTCTACATCTACGGACATTTTACGTCAGCCTGGAAGCCTTCATAGCCAGGTTTTTGGGAGCCCTTTTGGCTACTGTTTCTTAATGCCAAGTCTATCTGTAACAAATAATCTCTTCTTGTTCACAGTTTGATGAGGATAAGATGATGGATCTGGCTTAGTCCAACAAAAGCTAGTTGTTTGCTTTAAAATGTGTCCTCCCAAATTTCAGTTTGGCAGAAATCATGATCTCAGGGCCAGGAAAATAGAGTAGCTATTGGCATCCATAATATTCTACAAGAGAATGGAAGCATTGGGTCACAGGGTTAGGTCAAGTGAGTCCTGCTGTTGCTGCACCATTTCTTCTGGTGATAGGAAGGATCCTTTCTTGGGCTGCTAGATTTCATTGTCAGGATAGTGTAGCATTCTCTAGCTCATGGTGTTAGGGAATTTCAGTGGTGTCTTTTCTGGTTGGACTGTCAGGAATCCCAGAAGTTCATGACAATTATTGTTATAGACCAAACTAACATGGGAGGCAGCATGTTATACCCACAACACAGTCTGATTAATATATGTCCTCAGGTGTGGTAAAATAGCTCTGATTTCTATTGCACAGCATCAATGACATCAACAAGGGGAATGGACTATTGCTGAAATTTATGTAATCCAACTCATTTCCAGAGGGTACTAGGGGAGATTCCTAAGCAATTCCACTGAGATTTAATTGTTAGCTGCAATGTCAGGATGACAGTGGCTTTGTGTTGAAACTGCATCCAAGCAACATTTCCCTGTCCACCAAGTAAGGAGAGCTCCTTGGACTACTGTGGAGCTCCAGAAAGTGATGTGTTATCTTAGGAACTGCTTAGGAACTGAGAGCTATTGGATTTCAGCAGCATATAAACACAGAATATACAGTACATAAATATATTAGAAAATATATTCTTAAAACTCAGGTTTAAATTTTCATAGGAGTAGAATGGGGAGGTATATTTATACCAGATTCCCCAATCTTTCCGGCTTTGCAGACTGGCTGACGGGGAAAGGGGATGGTTCTGTGCAAGCAGGCGGCAAGCCCATATATGGGCACAGTTCTGTTTGCACTAGCGATATGCATACGGCACCTGGAGTGTGCATGCACACACTTGGCCAGTGCTCACACAAGTGGGGATGTATGTGTGCTTGTCCACCGTTTCCGATTGTAAACAACCCAGTTTGAGTTGGCTCAGAGTTTGGGGACCCATGATTTATACTGATTAAGGGAGGAAAATAAATGATTATAAACCTGTAATTTATTAATATAAAACTACACCTTAAATGGCTCAGCCCACTTTGGGCATAGCCCCACTTTGATTTGACTCTGATCTTGCCCCATTTTCAAATGTGATTTTCACTATTTCTTCACAGATAGATCTCACTGTCTGTCTAACAGAAACTGTTCAACCCTCATTTAAACATGGTATATAAACCATAATTTACCTCACTCTGTAGTTTGTAAGCTTTTTTAGCACACTGCAGCCTCATATCTTCCGACAGCGATGTATAATCATGAAGTAGTTGCCTATAATCCTGATCACTGACCAAAGACTGGGCTTTTCTGGCATGTTCTAAATTCAGCATGTCTAATGGTAGGTGGAACTTATTCTTCTGATTATCAAAATCTTTCCTGTAATTTATCTAAGAAGGAAGTAAAAACAAATGCTATTTGCAGCATGACTTAAAAGACATTCATAGAAAGTCATTTGACAAATTCTTTTGAAATTATTCACTTTACAATTATTATTATTATAACCATTAACTAGGAAACAGGCAAAAAATTATAATATAATCACAGGAAACAACTGGTCACTGGAATGTACTGTTGTTATTTGGTCCTCAACAAGCTTGGCATGCATTATGTGCACATTGCTGAATCCTATTCCTAAGCATTGCTTTAGAAGTCTTTCTAGTAAAATCAAAACTGTTCTTCAACAAAAATGCTTGTATTATATTTGTGAGCAAAACCAACACTAGCCAGAGCATAAAATAACTGAAAGAAGCAGTGCAAAATCAGAAAATATGGAGAGAGCTGGTCCATAGAATCACCAAAAATATAACATGATTGAATGAATATCATCAATCATCATCATCATCATCGTTCTAGAAAATTAGAAGCACTATAATCTTTTGTTCTCTTCATTTTTCTCCTTACATCTTCTTTTGATATTGCTACTGAATGTATCTTCCCTTCCATTCTTAATATTGGTGCAGTATTAAGTTAGCATTGTTATTTTTTGTTCATTTTGTTGGATTTGTGTTCCAAAAGCTTAAGGCATCTCACATGCCAGGTCTCCTTTCATTGTATCCCCACAGAAACAAAATCTTATGATGCAGCGGCCTCCAACCTTTTGGGTACCAGGGACCAGTTCTATGAAGAGAGGTTTTTCCATGGACCAGAGGGTGCGTGATTTTGTGTTCTGCCTCCATGCCATGGATGAAGCTTAGCTTGTTTGCACGACCTGATTTCTGGCACGCCATGGACCAGTGCTGGTCCATGGACCAGTGGGTTGGGGGCCCCTGTTATGATGCACAATAACTCAGATAGCTTAAGAGCTTATTTAGGGAAGACAAGGCACTGGTTTAAATAATGATAGCTAGATGGATATTCTGGAGGCATCGTGGCCCTGACTTCAGATACTGAAGAATGATGACAAAAGCAGTTATGGTATTTATGTCTTATCCATGCATTTTGTTTTTTCTTTTGTTTTGACAGGCATCTGCTTGGTTGATGAAATATGCAGGATGCTGAATCAGATAGATAATTAGACTAGACTAGATCATTCTGTCAAGGATCTTATATCCTTATATGCCAATAGAGGTGAAAGTCTCGCCCACTTATATTATTTTGAATGTGCTGCTCTTAACCAATTAAATGTTCGCTTATTAAAAATATGGTGATACAAGTTTATTTAGTATACCACTTACATCACTTTGTAGCAAAGCTGCATTCATGAAGTGTGAAATGTTTATATCTTCCAAGCCATGGGAACCAATCAACTGCCCCCTCATTTTCTCAAATGCCTCCTTGTACTTATACTGAGGAGGAAAAATAAGACATTTATATAGCAAAAACATGAAAAGTAAAATATATATATATATATATATTATTCCATTGCTTTTTGTTGTCTTTTCTGATAGTGAAGTCTTCACATAAAGCCATGTATGTATCAAATAGCCATATTCAGGGGAAGCCTAATATACTCTACAAGAAAGGGAATGTGGTTTAGAAATTCAAATTACATTTATTAACATGTACTTTATTTAAGCAACAGCTGTTTTCTAATTGTTGTGGGAGAAGTGGTACTAAAAACATATTTATTCAGGTGACCCTTTTAAAATATAGATGCATGTTATCCCATTCCAACAGATCATCACACCTGCTCATTTGTTTTATGTATTGAAGTCTATATAATGGCATAAGCTGAGTTGCAACATTACGGGGGATGAAATTAACATCCCTGAGTTAAACTCTTGATATACTTGGATAAAATATTTAAGAATTATTCTAAATAATAATAAAAACCAGTAAACCATTTTAAACAATAAGAGGGACAGTAGATGAATATTTAACATAAATCCATACTAGAATATATTCAGTCTATTATCCAACTTTCCTAGTTCTAAAATCAAAAGCTTTGTAATAATAATGTAACAGCTATTGTACTTTTGGGAACTGCAACTGAAAGTTTAATAGATAAGTATACTTCTAGATAAGAAATTCAATGTCCTGTGTCAATTAATTGGGGCTATCTTTGTTTCTGAGCCATGGCTACTGAATTAAATTCCATAAATAAATAAAATAAATAAAAGACATTATGTTTCAGTAGCAATTTCAAGTCTATCTTATCGTTTACAATACAGACAAAATAAGAGACAATTTTATATATTATTTGATTATTTTTCTCAATTGCACTTAAGAATTTTATTGGAAATAGGGGAGAATATTCCTCTTCGTTCATCAATACTAACTTTGACATTCAAATTCTAAGACAACTTTTTAACATTAAATAAACCCTTTTTTAAAAATAGTGATGATTAAAAATAACTTCCCTTCTCCCTTCCAGTTTGCCAATATAAATTATATAATACAGTTATCAAATACAATGTTTAAAGATACGTTAGGATCCATTTACCAAATTCTACTTAGCAAGAGTGCTATTTAATTCACACACAAAAATTGTAGAAATAATTGGAAATTCTTTATACTCCAAAGGTTTCTTCCATTGTTCTTTTCCAGTATCTAAACAAAATTTCTTTGCCATTGTTACTAAATCAACTTACATCACTTATAATTTCATTAGAAGCCTTTGCTGTCTGGAAAGGAATGGCATCCAGTTTTAATTTATAACCGCCATGTTGCATTTTATTCCAGGATTCTTTGTAGTGGGTCTATTTGGAAATAATAAGTAAGACCAACATCCATTTATTGACACTCAAAGCATGTTCTTCTGTACAAAGAACAAGTACTTATACCTAAAATGTATAGCCCAAACTTATATAAATTAACTTGTTTCTAATTCAATAGACTTCTCTATTAGGTCAGTATTGCACATTGTTATAGTTATAGTTTATATTTGATGCTGTGTTGACTTCCAACAGAATCTTGAAATCTACTTCAGTTGGGGTAATGGATGTCAGAATGACCTTAGGAAACAGGAGAAGGAAGAGGACTGTCAAAGAAGAGCTATCTCAATCAAAAAGAAATGAGGATGGAGGAAATATTTCAGAAGGGACTCTCCCTGGTTCTCTGGAAAGTAAAGGCAACTGACAGGAGAATGTGGATTCTGTTATTGTAATCTTACAAAAAGCTAATATTAGGATTCATGGTTTCGATGTCTTGCCTGGACAATAGAATAGCAATAGCACTTAGATGTATATACATCTTCATAGTGCTTTATAACCCTCTCTAAGCAGTTTACAGAATCACCATATTTCCACCAACAATCTGGATCTTCATTTTATCGATCCTGTAAGGATGAAAGCTGAGTCAACCTTGAGCCCAGTCAAGATCAAACTCCAGGTGGTAGCCAGAGTGAGCCTGCAGTACTGCATTCTAACTACTGTGCCACCATGACTCTTGTTGAATGGCTGACAGTTAGACCCACTGATTCAAATTAGAACTATGATTAATTGAAAAAGGTTAATCTAGATTCAGTCCAATGTGTCTGAAGTGGTCATTTTATTATCTTGTCTGGGGACAGCATCTCCACTAATTTTTATTTTGCCCATCTCCACTAATTTTTATCTTTAGTATTGGCAATAGCTTCTCTTTTATCTTAATATGCAGTTATCATAAAAGGTGTCAGAATAATAGCACTAGCAACAAGAAATCAAGATTTAAAATGCCCCAGATGTAACATATTGCATTCTGGAAAATAAATGGCATCTAAGCATTATAGAAAATTACATTGGGGCCATTTTTTTGCAATGCAAACTATATCTGAGGCATTCTGAATAAAAGTGGCTATCCTCAAAATAATAGGATATATGTGCTGAACCTATAAAAGTAACTACAATTGAATTATTTCTTGCTACTACATAATGTTACTACCCTGCAAATAACTTGGCTGCAAATTTTGCAACTTCTACCCTTTGATTTAAGGAGATTATGGAAGATTAATTGTCATGATTGAGTACTTGTTATAAGGACACCAAATTTCATCTCAGTTCAGTCTTGCCTCTTCTGTGACATCTTGGAATTTTCTTTTCAGAAGCTAAACAGGCCAACAATGTGGCAATGTTGCCATTATTAAAAATGAGAGGAACAGCAAAAATGCATACGCATAAGACTGGTCTTGTAACTCCTTACTTACAGCCATGCTTATCCTCAAGAAAGAAGGTGAAAAAAATACATTTTACACAAATCACAGCTATAGTTAATATAAAGAAAGTCAAGATGTATCGTAAAAATCTTACCTCACTGATATTCAAAGCATTTTGCTTAGCTTGAGAGATCTCAGGAAGTTCTGCTATTTGGGTATAATTATGTTTGACATTCTCTCCATGTTCTTTATAAAGCCTCTGCAAAATTCAGAAAATACTTTGAGGGGCATCATTACATGTTTTTATGCATAGTAACCCCCCATCCTCCCCCAAATAAATCCTTATCAAATCAATTCAAGAACTATAGCCAATATAAGAATTCATTAGGTATTAAGATTTTCTTGTGACTGTCTTTATTAACTGGAGATTTCAAATCTCTGTTTCAGTTGTGGCAACTAGAATCTGGAGCAGCCTTCTAAGTCAAATCTTTCCAGTTGTGTCACTGAAACCTTTTTGGAAAATTGTGAATAACTTCCTCGGCATACAGCCATACTGTATTTGCTTATCATATACTGGTGGTAAAGTTTATAAAGTGATGATTCACAACAGCAGTAAATGGTTTTTTAAATTTAAATATGACTGCATTAATTAGCTTCTGTCAAAGGATAGCATCCCATTATCTCAATTCACTGTGAACAGGAGAATCGATAAGCTGCTGTCTCATGCTAGAAATTCTTCTCTAAAACACAGCACTTGCAGGACAACATGCTCTGGAAGACGGAATTATCTCCTGCTGTTTTCTGAGTTTTGAATTCCTTGATGGCAGATTTATTCATTTATAAGCCCTGAGTAAGATAATTATTTTAACTCTTGAATATGAATATGGAATGATTCCCAAGCTTATTTATTTATCAACCATACATGTTCTGCTCAGCTAGTGGTGATAATTTAGAAAAATGCCTCTTCCGAATAATGCTTATCTGGTACCTACTGTATTATTTTTTCAGTGTGAAATAATAATTATTTTCCCAGGCTTTAGATCTTACAGTGCACTTATGTTATGATTCAATTTGCTTATTTTATTGTTTTATTTTGCATTATATTAGGATTATTTCTAAATGGACACCTGTATTTAAATTTGAAATAAAAGAACATAAATAATTTTTCATTTCCTTGTGTATTTGTCTTTGAGTGTATCCATGAACGAATTACCTATTACTTTAAGAAATAATTTGCTGTAGATTAGATGTATCTAAGTATATGGCTATATAAGATTGAAGTGATTTGTATTACTAGCATTCATTTATTGTAAAAAAGAGAATTGCTAATAATTATTTCAGTGAGACAAAGAGAAATTCATATTTAAAATGTTTCCTAAGGAGAAAAATAAATATTACAACTATGATGCTGACATGGTTGTAAATTGTAAACATATGTTTAATGTACCAAATTGTATGAGTCAGGATAGGGTTATAAATTTATCTGTCTATATATGAGTGTTCTACTAGGCTTTTTAGAAGAATAGTAGGTTTCCATTAACACAAGTTTCTCAGTTCCTGAGAATGAGGTCAATAACAGAGAAAACTAGTGCTTCAATCAGATCATTCAAAGAGGCTACCATTTTTATAATCATAATGTATATACATTACAACTTACATCCACAGCCTGGTTATAACTAATTCTAGCCTGGATCATCTCAGGAGTGTCTTTAATACTGGTAAACTTCAAAGCATATGGGTGCTGACGATATTTCTTCTGTTGAGCAAAAAAAAAAAAAGATCAAAGCAGTGAATTTTGTGCTGCTCTTTCATGCTATTTGAAATAAAAAAATCATAGGTTGCTTGAGATTAGAGTGAATGTGTAAACATAATTATTATTCCTCTTTCTTCATGCTTATCAACTAAGAACTTCCAGATTAGAATTAGTTTCCATTTAAAACTAATTTTTACTAGTGTGATCATACAGCATTTCCACTTAAAATTTAAGGAAAACATTTCAAGACGATTATGTGTAATAAAATACCCAGAATCCCATGAAAAAAAAACCTCATACATTCCTCCAAAGTCTGAAATACAAACTAGCATTATATTTTGGTAAGTCCTTGAAGTAAAACAGCTATTTGAATATAATACTACAATGATATTTTGGGCATTATTTGAAATCTGATTATTTAAGTCATGAACATAAATAATAAAAACTGAAGCCAAGTTGAAGAGGCATTTCTGATAGCCCATCTTATTGCTTATGTTACACACAAAAAAATGAGATATTTGATCGTGTGTTTTTCCTGTATTTGTATACAGATCATTCACTTCAAGGACAATGGATTGTGATATTTACATTAACATCACTTACAGTGCGTCTTTATTGTGCTATCCCACAATAAAAAATTGGTTCGTCAATTTAACTGTTGTAATAAAAATATTTAAAAATATTTTTTTAAAAAAATGGTAGACATTTGCTTTAAAAGCCAAAAATATCCAATCACTCGGATGTATAAAGATAGAGTATCATAACAATTATGTAAAAGATTTATGGTTGCTAGGGACAAAGACTAACAGATATCCAATTTTTAGAAAAGACATTCCTTCAAATTATAATTACAAGCAAAAGTGAAATTTAATTGGTAAAAATCACAGCTTCCAAAGCACTGCCACTTCAATGGTGAAAATATTAAAGCTGCAAAATAATTATACCAAGTGCCTGAATATTGCTTGCTTAAAACAATATTGTAAAAACAAAAATATTTTGTTCTGTTCTCTCAGTCAAACAGGTTCAACAACACTAAAACTGTACTAGAAATCTGTGACTAAATGTATTTCTGCTATAAATGACCATGCCTGTCATCACACCATCTTTAGTGTGACTGCACAAAAGTACTTTTGAATCCTTAAATCCTTTTAACACGCTTGCTAGGCATGCATATTCAAGAATTCAGAATATTTTGTATGTGAATGGTCTTAGTAGCATTGAGAAGCACCTATAAACTGTATTTTGTTTTTTGTACTGAAAAAAGTATATGAACGGGAGAGTCATAAATATACACGTTAAGCCTTGATGCACTTCATTAATAAAAGGCAAGGTGGTGGGATAGCAATTGTTTGATTGTCATTATTATTCATGATATCACTTGTCACCTCCTTTGCTTTTGGAAAGACTATATGAACTCCCACTGTTTTCTGTTTGGTATCTGGCTTCCTTCTAATTATGACTACAATGCCTGGTTTTGAGAGCCTTTTTCTTTTCTCCCCCTTTCAGTGGAATTATTTTAATTTTATACCGACATTTTACATGCATTATGGGGCAGGTATTGCTGCGGCTGTCATGAAATCTCACCTCGCTAATGAGTTCTCCTGCCTTCTGAGCCTGCTTCACATTTAATGACCCAGTGGTGATCCATCCAGCTCCTTTCATCCAGTTCAGATCTGCTCTGTATCGGTTCTGACAAAAGGAAATGAAAATGCTCTATTGTGGCTGCTCACACATTAAAAATGCCACCTAAAAAACTCACACATCAGAACACCAACTGAGCCAAATTAGAGCCTGCTTTTGTTTTATCCACTTCTTTGCAACTGTGGGTAGAAATGTGAAAGGGAGGTGAGTGATTTAGAAAAGAGACCGTGAATGTGCTGACAGCGAACCTTTTTGCTATGAGGTTTAAAAGAAAATGCATTGAGAAGGAGCTTATTTATTTACTCTCTTTTACTGATGACTAAATGGTTTCTGACAACATTCTCAAAGTATCAGTCATGAAAATCAGAGCTGATTCAAAAGATTTCTCTGTAGAAATTTTTTGTCTGTTTTCTGGAAGTAAGACTATGATAAGACTTGCTCCAAAGTAAGTGTGAATTGAGTTACAGCCATAGAAAATTAGTGAAGGTGCATACAGGAATGACTTATTTTAATCCCTTTGTTGTATAGCTCGTAAAGGCCAATGCAAATAACCCATTTAATTCTACCCTAAGTTACACGAAAGAGGGATATGTGAACTCATCATCATAAGGCAGCTACACATGCCTCTATAATAAGGGGCCCATCCTTCCTCTGGTATGGTTGCTGAAATAGGTGGCATAATTTCTTGCCATTCCGAGATGGGAAGAGTAAAAAAATTTAGCATAAGTTTTAAATTCAAATTAGCCCCATTTTAAAAAAAATATGCTTGTGCACACACTCCCCTGGAAAAAAATAACATCCCCTTTGCATTCTTGATCTGTTTACTAGGCCTATGCTCACCCAAAAATATTAAGTACAGGTTCCATTCATATAGATGTGGATGAGAAGCGTAATATTGGTTTGCAATCATTATATTACTATGAAAAAGTACTCATCTGCATAGTTTGCAATACTAACCTCATTTCCAGATTCATTAGGAATTTATACAAAGTTATATAAAAAAACCCACAGGGTTCCATAAATGAAGTTATTTTTCATCCCAGATAAACAGTGTACATTTATCTAACTGAGGAATTGTGCCACACCAGATCAAATTGTACTATAACTCCTACCATATTGGGATCACATATGGTATTAAGTTATAATTTAGCAAGCTCCTGACCCTTTGATAGAACCACTGTGTCGGTGGACTTAGTATAATCAGACTGTGATAGTTGTTATCAATAAACCTACCAAAGATTAACCATCCAAAGTTATTCTTTATGGTTAGCCCCAAATAGCTAAGAGTGTAAAGTTGTATAACAATAATGAGCTTCGGGACTTACATCACTCTGTAAGCCATAAGCCTGCTTGGCCCATTCTACCTTCATATCTGTGGGCAAGGCTGTATATCGGTGCATGATTGTCTTATATCCTCTATCAGTGGCCAAGTCTTGAGCTTTCTTGGCATGCACAAGATTTACCATATCCATGGAAACATGATATTGATTCTTTACGTCTTCAAACGCCTTTTTGTATTCCAGGTCACTCTGCAACTTGGATACATGGAGCAAGTGAGTCATTTGTGAATCTTGGCTTATATCTTGCACTCCAATCAACTTTCCTTTAGTCTTCTCATAATTTTCCTTGTATTTTATCTGTTGATAAAAATAATAGATTATGGCGGCAAAGAGAACGGAATAGTCTACTCATTATTAACTGTGGAAGTAGACCCAGGTAACCTTCCTTATAAAGGTATGTCCTGTATTCTGGTTCTTGTTTATCAGATTTAATTTATTGATTAGCAAAAAGCTTAAACAAAGATGTATGCGTTTATTCTAGTTTTAATAATACCTAAGGGAGCATATTTTCAAATCAATACTCACATCACTTGCTAGGTCCCTCTTTGCCTTGGCTGTCAGGAATGGTATAGCATCAAGATGAAGTTCAAATCCTTTTTCTTTCTGCCTTTCCCAGCTACTCTTGTAGATTTTCTAAAAATGTTAATACTACAATTATTTTGCTTGCTGTCATGAATCACAGGCATCATAATAGCACCCAGTAGCTCCAAAAGGAATCAGATTTGTATTGTTTTACCAGTTATTTAAATGCATTTCAAGTTCCTATTGTTAATCCAGTTTGTTGGTTTCCCTATTGGTCAAATTAAGAAGATCCTTATGAAAAGTGTCAATATTAGCAACATAGGCATTTAACTACAAAAGCTCTATGGTGGCTTTTCCCAAATGGGATAATCCAAATGCTTTAAATTTCAGCTTCCATTATTCCCAACATTGGTGATGCTGAATGGGGCAATTGGGAATTGTAACCCAAAATAGTAAAGAGACCTTGTCACTCTTAATAAATACTAGACGCTAGTTGTCTGACAGCAACTAGCTAACATTGTCTAAACAGAGACTCAGAATCCACACTAAATTAAAATTCACAAACTTCTTGGAAGATATTAATTCTTATTTTATATACCAGTAAATATATATTATATATAAATGTATAGATACCCACATTGGTTGTGCACCTTTCTAAAATATTTTGGTAGAAATGTTTCAGAACTTGCACAAACATAGCAACTCTCTACTATTACTTAAAACATAAGCTACTTTTCAGGCTTTCTCCATAAACTCCATACAAAATGGCATTCAAATCTCAACATACCTCACTAATATTTGCAGCATTTATTCTGGCCTGTATGAACAGAGGCTCATCTTTGCTGATGGTGTAGTTGTGAAGAAAATCCTCTTTTGCTGACTTGTATGCAATCTGTTTACAAAAGCAGACCAAATCGTTACATCCAGAGGCATAAGTTACAACAAGAAGTGTCTAAGCTGTTACAAATATATCATCATGCCTTCTGCTAGGTCCAACCTTTTAGCTCAGTATGCTGACATTAGCTGACAGGCTACAGTGGTTCAGGTAGACAGAACAGAGGTTTTCATACCCTAGCATGAAATGTTGGATAACGAACAGGAGATTTTCCATATTTTTTTCTATAAATTAATATGCCAGTCCCCTATATAGTAGGAAAGGGATAAAGACAAAGGGGAGGGGAGAAGGGAGAGGGGAGGGGAGNNGAG
>AZIM01000865.1:240365-254680 GCA_000516915.1 Ophiophagus hannah
GAGTTGAAGTCCACAAGTCTTAAAGCTGTTGAGTTTGAAGATCCCTGATTTAAACCAATATCTAGACTGGGATAAAGAAAAGTCTTACCTCACTGTATAATTCTGCATTGGCTTTCGCCTTTACTAGCTCTGGTACATCTTGAGGCAAAGAATAATGTGATTTGTTTTTCTGATAGTTGGCTCGATAATTCAGCTGGCAAAAATCAAAAACACGTTTTTAAAGATTTGTAATTAATCAAGATCATAATCCTAGGTCTCAAAAAAGGGTGGACAATCTTCATGTTATTCCATAATATAGAAACTTGTCATTTAAAAATATGAATGTAAAATAAAATATAAATTATAATGGCTAGTGTTTTGTTAGCATATTAATAAACAATAAATAGAAGATNATTTAATTTTCATTGAAATTCTGCCATTAATTGTTTAAGCTGTTTCACTTTTATTAATATATTAGATCTACATAAATTAATCATTGATGTCATTACTAAAATAGTAATCTTCTATCTATACCAATTCCTGTCACAGTAAAGATATGATTCCCTCCATTTTCATCATCCTAGAAAAATGTCCAGAAGGGAGTAAATAATTATTTCAGTCTAGCTTGTTTTGCTTCATGAAAGCACTTAATTACTCAGTATGAAGACATTCAAGTTCAGTTTCTATTTGTACAGATATGTTACAGATATCATCTCATATAAAATAACATCTCAACTTTAATATTTTAATCCCATCAAAAATTGTAAAATGTATAAAGACTGACTCCTTTATTAACAAAAGATAATTACAAAAATAAATATCTGGTAGACATGATTAATTAACACCTAACTTTCTGAAGTATTTGTGTCACTGCACAGTCTATGGTTTTTCAGCTATGATACAGCAACAGCACTTAAGACTTCTATACCATTACATAGCATTTACATCCCTCCCTGAGCAGTTTACAAATGACAGCATATTTCCCCCAACAATCTGGAACTTCATTTTACCAACCTCAGAAGGATGGAAGGCTGAGTCAACCTTGAGCCGGTCATGATCAACTCCTGGCTGTGGCCAGAGTTAGCCTGCAATACTACATTTTAACCACCATGCTATCGGGACTCCTGAATTATAGCATCCTGGTTTTATTTTGATTATGTGTGTCAAACAAACGACGAAGACCTGTTTCACACCCCTCATCAAACCAAAATATATTTTGAGTCCCTATACTCTGAGGGATTAGTTGTCTTCTGTACACTGTTCTTCCTCATCCTATCCACTGCTATTGTCTCTTTTAGCCCAACTCACACAATGGTCCAGAAGGAGACTCTGAATCTGCTAATCCTTCTTATTCTTGTTAGAAATGAGATGAAAAGCCTTTCCTTGACCAAAGGGAGCTGGCAAAAGCACCCATCTATCAGAGCTGTGTGTTCAAGTAGACAGTGTTGCCGTTGATAAATTTTGTATTATTCTTTTCCAGGAATAAATATCTGTTGCTGTGTTTTGGCATAACTATTTGACAATCATAATAGAACTTACATCACTAAGTTGCTGGGCATTGATTTTTGCTTGAAGGATCTGAGGGGTGCATGTAACAGAGCTATATTTCAATTTATCTATGTTTTGCCTGTAGTTTACCTAAAATTAAAACAAGTAAACATTCAGATTATACAAACCTTCAAAATTACAAATGTTCATCTCATCCAAAGACTTTCAGATCACAGTGCAGGGTACAAATTAGTATTTTTATCAGGTCTTAATCATTATTCGATGGATGGATGGATGGATGGATGGATNATTTAAAAATAGTTCATTTAGAGACACTTTTTTTAATAAAATGGGACTTATATTTAAACCATGTCATCCATAAAACATCTAAAGCTCTTAACATGATATATGTAATCCAATGCATTCTTTTTAATTTGATAAGCCATTCTTGCTTCAGCAGATCACCTAGAAATCCACTGAAATTCCACATACATTTCTTCATGGGCTCTAATTTCTGGAAAAAAATAAGAATATGACTCTAAGTGTTGGAAGTCAACAGAATGACTTAATGAAAAGAAGGGCAGCCTTCAGCTTGTGCCTGTAATAGGAGTCAGTGCTTTGAGGGGAAAAAGATATCTGGCAGCTCAATAATACTTGAAAGCATGACATTTAGTTATATACCGTAGAATTTCAACAGATGTCATTTCAACCCTGAATATAAGGCTGTGTCTCTAAAATCCATAGATGGCTCACGTGGCAAGACACTGGACTTGCGCACTGCTGAGGTTGGCAGCTTGGCGATTCAATTCCCGTGAGTGAATAAACAGCGCAGGGACAAGAAGGAGCATCCTCTGAATGCCTACTGTCATGCAGGCTTTCTGCAGGTAAAGAACACTGCCTGAAAAAATTCCTTCACCGAGGCAGCCAGCCACCTTGGTGATTCCTGGNGTCTTTACTGTGATTTAAGGTGGAACCAGATTCTTCTTTTTATTTCCTTTGATTCTTAAAGAATAAGAGTCATTATTTGAAATTTAAAAGTATTAAATCCTTGGTACAGTTTGACTCTCAATTTTTAACATTCCAGGTTGAGCTGAAGAATATATGAAATATATTGGTTGTGGCTGGACTGCCACAACCAAATAGATTTCTCCTGACTGGGTTTCTAGTCTAGATGGCTTCAAAGTATAGTTTCCATATTCCTGATAACCATGGTTCATGACCAGGGCAATACAAATTGCAATCTAAATATTTAGGGATCCAAGATCAGAAAGCCAATCTATACTTATTAAAAATCATAATCTCATGTAACTCTCTAAAGTTTCAGAGGTCTATACAAACTCAGATGGGTCAATGATCAGATACAATAGAAGGCAGCTTCTTCAGTGGAACACAACTCCCTGCATTGCATTGTCTGGAAATTCTTTAACAAAAATAAGACACTGAGGGCTACCTTTTCTTCTGCTAGAAACATAATAGGGAATTACTATTTTTAGTACTCTATTTACTATTCTATTTACTATTATTTTATACCATTTTCCTCCATTTTAGCCAGCAACAAAATCCCAAAATGGAATATACATTTGCAATTGAAAAGTACAGTATTTAGAGAGCTAATGTGAAATCTTTGAATTAGGATGAATCGAAAATAACTGACAATAGATGTAGGCCTTTATATCCTGAACTGAGCTACCCTTGTCGCCTAAGCTATTTATCTGATATGTTTGCATTTTGTGTGTGTAGGAAAGCAGTTCTAGGTTGCCTACAGTTCAGGAAACTATAGCAGTATGCAAGAAATCAGGAGAAAATTTCCTGTTCCTCCTCCAAAATGTAATTCCCAAGATTCCAGGCAAGATTTAGCAAACTTTTAGAAACTAAAAAGCTGTGAATCTACTAGCCAGGAAGGAGATTAGATTAGATTTCATTAATTTCTGTTTGTGACCATTACGCTTAATAACAAGAATAACTGATATTCTTCCCTGAGTTTCATTATAGAAGAATATATACAGAATGTAACTACTTTGACTTACACTCTCCCTTTCGACTAAATTTGAGCATTTTTTAAAAAAAGTTCATTAAGAGTAATAAAAATATCAATTAGCAATCAAAGACTCTTAAGAGAAATTCACTGCTTCACTGCTTTTCTGAAGGATGAAAAAATTTAGTGGCAAGGCAAAATTTCTGTATGCCAAATAAGCAAGTTCCTGATAGCAGGAGCATCTTTAGAAAGGCTCTTCGTGAAGATTTTAATTGACTAGTCATAATCCTAATGTGGAAAAAAAGGGGGGGTTGGTTGATCAGTTCCTGAGTAATCTAGGGCTTTAAGATTAAATTTCTTAACTAGTCTTTCTAGGTAACAGGAAAAGAGAGCATATTTCCATGCACCATCTTATGATTTGGGTACCATATGTCACATAACATCCAAGCTGTTGCATTTCGAACCATTTTTAAGGGAACCCACATAAAGTGCAACGAAATCAACAAACCCAGATATAGAAAACTGCGGATGCCATACTTCTGATATTGGTATTAAGCCAGTATCTCTTATATTGGTATAAAACCAGTACAATTGTCACAGCGTAGAGTTCCCTTTGCTAGATAATTATAGTAATGACATTTGGTTGCATGCAATGAGAACAGGACTGATGCCAGTCTATCTAAATGCAGTGTATTGTATCTCTTATTCTCAGTCCCTTGACAGTTCATGAGCCTAGCCTATCAGCTAGAAAACAACTTGCTCTTCTAGAGGTTTCAGTTATCCTTGGCTATGTCTGTCACTACAAATAAACAACTATTTTACAAAGGCCACAAAATATTCTTTTCCCTACAGGAGATGGCAAGTCACGCAAAATAAGGTGAGAACGGAGAAAGCTATTTACATCTTTCAGAGGATCCAGTTTCCTTGTTGTCTGATAGGAGGGGGTCAGGATCACTGGGTAATTGTAGTTAGCATCATCTTGTGCATAGTCAGATTTATAGGCTATCTGGAACACAAAGAGCAAAAAAAAAATCACCTTTTTAAAACTATCCATTTTTAAATAGTTATAAGACAAGGGGAAAAGGAAACTATTAAACTTCACCAACAAAGCAAGATCAGGATCATCCAAGATAACTAAATTGTTCACAGAGTTTAAATGCTGAATCTTCTTCAGCTGCGCATATATGCCACTATGAGGTATGGGAGAATTCCCTTCCATATGTGTCACAGTTCTTTAGTGGCTTGTACATTTGTAAATAACATGCTTCAAGGGATGTAAGTAAGAAATGCCATCTCACTCAATTTCATAAATATTGGATTAAGTACAGTTGTTCTTAAATGCTGCAGTATCAAAATAACAGGTGGCAGAAACAGCAGTTTATGAACTGAACTTTTATAAGCATGGGAAACAATGAGAATGCTCTTCCTTAAAAATTAATTCAATTACTTTAATGCCTAGTTCCAAGACTCATAACATGTCAATTAACAAAATACATTCTAAGAGGAATTGAACCACCTGCCACATAAATGGGGGGGAAAACCCCTATTGTTTCTTCTAGTAATCCAAAATACATGTTTACTGGCATGATATATCCTTATGCAAAAATAATGTTAATATGTCTTTTGAACAGTACAGAAATATATACAGTCGTTCCTGCAGCTCTTAAGAAATAATTAAAAGTGTGGCTCTCCTTTATTTCAGGAAGCAGAGTAGATATTTTGAAATGAGATATAGACAATAATTAAAGACAATCTGATTTAAACAGCTTACATTGCTTGCCAAACTTCCAACCTTCATGGCATGCAGTGTGCGTCGGTCCATGCCAACTCCTTCATAATGGCCTTTCTGGTTCTGGTAATGTTCTTTATATTTGAGCTGAACACAAACACAAATAATCTCTCACATATAAACATTATTATTTCTCCCTTGCAACAAAAAAGCAAAGATTTAACAGAAAATTTAGAACAGTATAAGAACTGATAGGGTGTAAGTGTATTGTTATTTCAAAAGATGACTCTGCATTAGCATTTTATTTTGGTGCTATTGTACTTACAAAACATCCACTTATTTATGAACAAAAGGCCACAGGCAAAACCAATTTAACCATACTGATTTACAACTTCAGTATAGATTATTTTGAATAAGATATCATGTTTTCCCAAATATATATTACAGTGTTGATATTAAGACCCTTTCTCATCATAACACATATGATATCCAAATTCAATTGCTGTTATTGAAAACTGATAACAAAATGTTATTGAGTTATAATCTGTTTGGCCTATATTTTGCTGTTTCATTTAGAATTCAAAATTGATAACCATGGCTACTTGATAATTGAAGCTATAAACAAACATAATAGATGAAGATAATTAATATTAAAATTAACATAAATTATTGGATTAGTGATTAATTTACATGCAATCTCTTTTGCAATGATTTTTGTGTTTTATTTGTTTTTTTCTGAAAGTCACTTATATAGAAACTGTAATTTCAACAGTACCTAAATTAAGCTTTCGTAGAAGTGCACACAAATAACTCAGACTTACATCACTGGTATATTTTGAGATCTTGTTAACATTCCTGAACTGAGGAGTCTCACAGTAGTTAATACTGTGGCCTTTACTGTTCTCCAGATCCTTCTTATACTCAACCTTAAAAATTAGAATTAACAACAACAAAAAGCTGTATGTAAGGTGATAGCCTGACAGACAGACAAATAGACAGAAAAAATGCTCATATATCAGCACCATTTTTCAGATGAAAAAGAGGATCACATCTCAGGACACTGGCACAGCTGTTATACTCTGACAATAGTGCCCAAACCTATTGTCTATCACTTTCATACAACTGCAGAATTTTATTTGCTCTGGTGAGGCTTCTCTTGCACTAATTTAAAATAAAAATATTTTTATATGAAAAAGTAAGGGATGATGGAACAGTGGTAGTTTTAGAAAGAAGCTATCAATGTTTCAGAGGTAGAATGTAACTCTGTGATAAGTATAACAAAGTTACATGTAAATAACTATAATAAAAACAAAATAATAACAATAATTTACCTATTAAAATTGTCTCTATATTTACTGTCAATCAAGATATATGATTTTACCTCACTGTACAACTTGTTCACATCCTGGGCTTGCTTAAGAACTAGATTTTCTTGGGCTGAAAGACAATGGTAATGGGCTGCTCCTTTCATTTGCGAAAAATCCTTCTTGTATTTAATCTGAAAAAGAAACGTGGTATAACAACTACAGGCAAACCATACTTTTCATCTGCTGAAGATTGGTGAGACAATCATTTTAGTGAACCTAATTTACCCCATGGTTCTATTGGCTCAATAAATTATGAAAAAGAAATTAGAATATACAAAGACAAAGACAGGTACAAAGTCAGGTTGAACTGATCATGCTATTAACCTGCTTTCAAATACAATATTTTTGATTTACTTTTTCCATTTTTCAAACTAAGAATAGCTGTTTCATAGTGATGTCAACTAAATTGTGGGCAGGTGAATATACTAATATATTTTTTCCACATTAGCAACTTTGGAAACGTATTTGAGGAAATGTCTTTCAGTATAAAAATAATTTGTTCTAGCCAGTTGAAAAATATGAAAACCAAAACATTATAATAAGCTTGAGATAAAAAATTTGGATTTAGCTCCCAGTCAATCCTGTAACCCATGTCACACAAGTTGCTATATTTCATTTTAGCATAGTTCACAGGATTGTTTTGAAATACTAGTTTAGATATTAAATGCTGTGTCAGTTCTTTATGCAAAGTATACAAAAATAATTTTCATTAATCACATACATTGAAAAAGTAAATAAACTATGTCAGTTTATTTTTGAATATGTATAACTAGAAAACATTACAAGATGTGTGTGAACCACCTGTTCAGATCTTTTATCACTAACTGTAGCTATTACTACAGACTTTAAAACATGTAGAGTTTGGTAGAGTGCTAGAATTCTGTAGCTGATTATGTGCCATGATTTATGGCTGCTTCTTAGAAACCACATAAATAGACCTTCCCCAAGCTGTGCTAGGAAACCAACAGTTTATTTAAAGTTTATTTAAAGGTAAATATAGAAGATGAGTATTCCTTCTTTTAATAGTAATGAAATATTTCTAACTAAAATATTGCTTCTAGTGCTGAAAGCATGTATTTAGAACATACTCAATCAGAACTCAAACAAAGGGTAATGTGATAGATCACAAAAAAACAGCTAATGTCCTCAAAGGACTTGTTCTTTTTATAGGTTTCCATTAGTTGCTCAAATAATATGACACCAGATAGCAAGCATTTTGGATCTGGCCCATGTTAGCTGAGGTATTCAAACTCATACTTACATCACTAGCCAATTCATTTGCCTTCTTAGCATTTAGATATGCTGGTGTGATCATAGCAGGGAAACTGCCTTTTCCTCTATGCTCTTCGTATTCGTGCATATAATCCTGAAGAATATTTAGCAGTGATCAATTACTTACTGATTTTTATATCTCATTTTAATATTAGCCTTTTAAGTACTGCTTCCATATATTGCAACATCAAATGGACAATGTAAGAGAGTAGATAGTGAAAGAGCTTGAAAACTTCATTTTACCAATATATTTTTAATCCCTAACATGAACATAAGAAATTATAACCCATATAGAAGACATCATCTTTTTAATCCATTCATTTATTTGTAGATCACACTAAATGCAATGTATGAATTAATATATGTGGTGGGAACAAAATGAAAAGTGTGGTGTACAGTGTACAGTGGTGTGAAGTAAATTTAGCTAGATTTTTTTTCTTTATCTGCCTTTAATTTTTTTTCCCTTTACTTACTTTTTCTTATTTTTGCATGACATTACTTACCCAAGCACTGCAATAGGTCACGTATACTATTCTAAGAAAGCCATACAACCATGTGATGCAGAAAATACGGTATATGAATTTAATAAATTAATATAGTCGAACATATTAATGACTCCTTGCTAAGGATATGGAGAAACCTTTCTCTTATCTTGCCATATCAATGAAGGAAAATAAAAATACTATCTAATAAATTCTTACAAACAGCTGACATACTTAATCTTTGCATCTAGCTGAACCTCCATATCCCCATTTTATTTTATTCCAAAATTCACCATTTCAATAAGTAGCATGAGGTACACTAATAAGTAGCATGTGGTGCACTAATGCAAGGGAATCAAAAGTCCTAAACTACAAGAAGAACTACTACTCATAATATGTAGACTGAAACCACTATTTTAGAAGCAGAGTGAAATAGAATACCTGTGAATACATTTGATTGTTACCTGATTAAATTGATCTACATTTTCTCTTAATGTCCCAAGAGAATGACTTGCTTTTCCCTTAATTTCTTTTTCATATCTTTGGTGATACTTAACCTGAAAGAAATGATAATAAAAGAAATGAGTTTATTCTGACATTCTTTTACGTCTAAGACTGATTGACTACTTTCTATATAAATGTGCAGAGCATAAAAAAGTAAATAATGTACAAAAAAAGAAAAAAAGTGGAAGAAAAAGAGAAGACATTACCTACATTACAATACATTACAATAAATCTATTGTGAATGTTTTGTGTAAAAATGAAAAAAATGAGTTTGTGATTTATGGCTTTCATTATTAAAAAGGAGATAGAAAGAAGACACAAGTTAAGAGAGAAAGCTTAAAATATAATTTTGCTTATAAATGCAGTGAATAAATTGGAAACCACATCTGTAACTTTTTTCATTCTTCCCTATTTTTCTTCAATTGTTTTGCTTTCTTGCACTTTTTGCTTTCTCTTTGTTTCTTTTTTCATTTACATTAGTGTATACAGGTGATTATCTCCTTTTCCTAAAACTTTCCAAAAAATCATTTTTAAAAAAACGAATAGCCAATGACACTGTTCTCACATCAGCCAAAAGATTGATGAGATTGAATTTAATTCCTTTCATGACTAAATATAAGCATTTGCAGTTAATTCGTATATCTAGGAGTGCCATCTTTCCACCATTCTGGGATTAATTTGTCCTTCTCTTGCATCCTAAAATTCTTTTTTTTAGCATAAATGTTCCATAGTAAGGAACAACTATTGACCTATTAATCTCTATCCTTTCAAAACTAGAGTGCCGTAATATTTGTAATTTTTCCCACTGCAGAAAATCCCTCAATTTTAAAAAAATGTGATACAGACATAGCTTTGATTTAGCATGACTTACAGAACATATGTTATCTTATAGACAAAATGTGTTCCATTCATGACTTGCAGAACTTACATCACTAGCAAGTTCATTGGCTCTTTTAGCAATCTGATAAGCTGGTGTTATCATAGCAGGGAAGCTTCCTTTCCCTCTTTGTTGTTCATACTCTTCTGGGTATTTAAACTGAAAAAAAGTCAAGAATGTGTAAAGCTATAGCAATAGAGCTATAAACCCAATTCATATAAATCATGGTGTAGGTTAATATACAAAACAATACTTATAATACAATATATATTGACTGAGGCAATATTAAACAAGTCACATAATTATTTTACATGATGTATCAGTCTAGCTATAGAAAGATAGGTAAGAAATAGTAAGAAGACCCACTTTATAATTTTTCTTTATACTTACATCATTCATAAACTGGCCCCCAGCTGTTTCATGAAGTATTTCTGGAGTATCCATAACACTGCTGAATCTGGAAACATGTTCTTTATGTCCCTGTTTGTATTCTACCTAGGGATGGTAAGAAGACAATATTTATTGAAAATAAATAAAGAAATATCTTATTTCTTGCTAGTAAACATAAAAGGGCAGGAATATCTAGTGGGTTTTCATTGGGTTTCAGTTTCTGAAAAGTTTTATATTTTGGATTGAAATTATTTATTCAACTTCTATACCTATACCTTTATAGTCTGCTTATACTTGGTTTGATTTAGGTCGAAATATATGCCCTCTTCTTTTCTCTTTTTCTTTTTTTAGAGCCTCTAACCTGCATAATTGGAAATTCTGAAAATTACCATGGAGCACTGAGTGTAAGATTTTATTATACACCGGTGGTACTCATGGACTAAAAGGTTAAAAGCACTGATTTTTGTTTTATTTATATAACAGAGATGTCTACACCTATTCTTATGTCATTAATACATGAACTTGAAATCCTGTCTTTTTGTTAAATAAATTGAAATAAATCACAATGAATTACACTTTCTCAGGGTGAGTCTTTAAATTGATACAGATTATAGAGTTTAAGTTATTGTCTGATTCCTTTATCTTGATACAATATTTTTTGAGTTATTCTCAACTATTAAAGTTGAGTTTATTGGCTGTTTAGACATACATACAGATCTGAAAGAAAATTTACAAACAAGGCTTGAGTGATATTTAAGGTAAGATAGAAGTGATTAAGATGACTACTTAATATAAGATCAATTTGTAATTTGAAAGAAATAAAAATTATCAACATTTGTACCACAATATTCTTTTAAATTAATATTCAGAATCCTGCACACATTTCTTTGGTAAGGCCAGCCTGTAAGATTTTCTCTGTACACATTACAAGTATATATTAATATAAATTGATATAATTTTGCATACTTTCACCTTAATTGTTCAGAATCAGAACTATCTAAATCAGAATCTGAATTCAGTTTCTCTTTTTCTATTATTATAAGACTCTACTATATTCCAGGCATGTATTGGGATATATGTATGTATGGAATTCACTCTCAGTATCTGTGCTTATGTCAACAAATGTGCATATGTGCAAATACTGGACCACAACAAATATGAAAATGAGGTAATCAGAATTTTAAAATAGCATCTAAATTTCTGTTTTTTACAAAATTTTAACAAATCTTCTCAGTATTATTACTTTAGTTGGACTAAATATCAATTTATTTATTTTCTAAGTCATCCCAGTCCAGAAGGTTCTGGGTGGCTTAACAGAATTTAAAAACAACAGTATTATATGACCAAAAAAAGTCCATAAAATAGCAAGTGTTAGGGGACCAAAACCATCCTTCCGTAACCTAAGCAACTCTTAAGGCATCTCAACCAAGGCCTGAGGGAAAAGCCTCAAGGGTTTCAAACAATATTTAATGACAAGTACAGTGTGAGCTATACAGATTTCTAGGTGAAATTATTCCATAAGACAGGTGAATATGAAATGCCATCTTGTTTTGATGAAAGGATGTTGAACTTACATTCTCAGGCCTTATTTGTCAAACCATTATGCTGATTTTATTCTCCACAGGCCAATTAATTGCCAATGATGTTCATTTTAAAATATGGACATAACAATGGATACATAAATATAAATATATTGTATAGCGAAAGCCTGATATTAAGGGAAAAAATCCTTCAAAACTCTATGGAAATTCTGAAAAGTTTATGGGATAGAAATAACTATTTGTAACATTACCCAATTTTTAAACAATGATAATTTTAAATACTTTGATCCTCAACTGTTAAAACATTTTTTGTTCATATGACAAAATAAATGCATCTATTAATCAAAATGCTATATTAGTTTATTTGTTTTGTTTATTTATTAGCAAACTTTATATAGTCACCCATGTCATGAGAAGTGACTCTTGGCAGAATACCAGTCAGAGACTGCATAGACACATGGTTGGCCAAAGAGTAAATATGCACATAAACACACACACACACACACACAATTTTATAAGCATTGGCTTAAATCCTTAAAGAATTCCCAACTGCTATCATCCAATTCCATAGCACAATTTTGTCCTAAATTTGATAAATAAATAAAATCTCATTGCTGTCTCCTCAAATACATTCCCAGAAACTCACATCACTGGATAGTCCTATGGCCTTCTTGGCAATCTGATACGATGGAGTCATAGAAACTGGAAAGCTTCCTTTTATGTTTTGCTGTTCATATTCCTGATTATTCTTCAGCTAGACAAAACAGATTGTATGCATTTACACATAGCCATCAAATTATTTCCTCTAATATGTGATTTATTGGCACCTAAATTTGCATTGGCTCTGAATTCACTTCTAGTCTTGCCTTTGGACTGGTCACTCTCTCTTAGTCTTAGGAAGGATGTAAAAACATTTCTGAAAATGTTTCCCCAAAAACCTCTGGATGATATATCCAGTTGCAGAGAGTTAAGGCTGACTTGAACGCATCGACACAATGCCTCAGAATAACAAGATATATATGTATATATGTGTGCACTTGTTGGACTAATCAATGCATCTGCATGTCTGCACTTCTTTTTCACTCTCTCTATATATGCATGACAGTCTAATGGAGTAGATGTATATGTGTTCCCTATATGTAATGCTCATGTGCTTCCGCTTTCCCCTTGTGTTACATTGACATGTTTTTGTTGTATGTGTGTACTGGAAAGCATATGGTGAACATAAACTGGTCTAGAGTCATGTGATGATGAATAGAAAAGGGCTTAAAAGCTGCCCTTGAAGCTACTGTCTAAATATCCTTTGATTGGGATACATTTGGTGAATGCATTTTTCTTCACAGAAAAATATTTCTTTTACCAGTTTCTCAGTTTTCAGAGAGCTGTCCTGGAAATGGACACAGTGCCAACTCCCTTTACAAAATTTCTTTCCATTATTCCATTTGACAAGAAAGAATAAAAACTCCAAGGATTCTGCATGATACTCACAAGCAAGCTTATTTTTGTAATTGGAAAAAAAGCAGAATTCAGAGTTTTTAAAATTTTCACTTCTTTTGTCTTCATTATAACTTAATCAGAAGATTTTTCCAAAGTCATGGAATAAAATACTGAAAAAAGTCATCCATTGCTCATTTCCTAGTTAGATTTACCATTACCATTTCTACCAAGAGATTTTATGTTACTTGTTTCATTTGTATCATGTTTTTTTCCACAAGTTTAATACAACAATTTGATTCCATTGGTAACATTTCATTTAAGTTAGACTGATCGTTCAGATTAAGAAGTGAATTTTATGATATAGCAAAAATTTCAATATGGATTATTTTTACATACAAATTCAGCAGACAAAATGTCATAATTATTTATTTATCAAACTTAATATATTGTCAACTGTTGAAATCTTATTAATAAATAACATTGATTAAATATAACTTTAAGGGGTACTATTTTAAAATTTACACTGGAATAAGACAGGAGACAGAATGAGAATTAACTGTGAATTTACATATCATGTGTAAATATTACCTCTGTGTAATTAATTATAATTACCAGAATTCTAAATAATTTTAATAAAACAACATTACAAACGAAAAGTTATTTCTTCTTTATAATCACCTGCCCTTTTAAAAAACCTCTCTGATAAGATGAATACAAGAAGGAGAAGCTAATAGAGAAGAAATTATTTCTTTAAAAACAGATATACAGTCACTGAGGTTCAAATAATTCTTTCTCTATCAGTTCCATACCCCGTTCATACACTGTTGGCAATGTACAGGTAATTCCCCAATATTTTAAACAAAGTGAATACAGTCTATGAAGGCTGTATGTGAAAGGAAGAAAAAGGATAGCATTGTATTTCCACATATTTCCTTAAGCTAGTTAGCTGAGGAACTAAGCTTCCATGTGAAATAATATTTGTTTTACAGATCAATGTCATAAAGTAGTGATTTACTTACATCACTAAGACTTTTCTGTGTTTGTGCTCTCTTGATCATTTCCAACTGTGGGATAGTTTCTCTATGCCAAGATTTGCTTTCATTACATACATCATGGTAGGTTTTCTAAAAAGAATACATGTATAATAAGAAATTAGTAAACGATTACATCCATTTTTATTAGGTTTCCAAAAATGAATTAATTTTCTAAGTTGTATTAATAAATAGAAGACTGGATGTGCACCAGTGGTGGTATTCAGCCGGTTCGCACCGCAT